>PVJS01023103.1:0-29927 GCA_004027185.1 Glis glis | reverse complement strand
CCGCGGGAGGACAAGGCGTGGCGGCAGCTGGAAGGGGCGGGACCGCGGGAGGACAAGGCGTGGCGGCAGCTGGAAGGGGCGGGGCTGCGGGAGGACAAGGCGTGGCGGCTGGTGGAAGGGGAAGGGCCGCGGGAGGACAAGGCGTGGCAGCTGGTGGAAGGGGCGGGGCCCCAGCTCCCACAGAAAGCCCCATGCGGGAAATGGGCCCCCGCTCTTCTGCAAAGAATTGTTTGCCAAGCGCAGGTTCAACCACAAAGAAGATCTCAGCGAGGTTGGGCCCAGGCGCGGCGGGGGTGGGGGCTTGTCCGCAGGGTCAAAGGAATCAGAATTAGAATCTGAAGAGGATTTTCTTTTTTGGAGTTTAGCATTTAGGAGGAGACTGTGGGAGGGAGAGCATTCCTTGTACAAATTGGGGCAGGAACGGAGTAGCAAAAAGCGTGGAGGTAGAAAGACTCCATATAATAAAGTTATCTAGATCTTGTAGAATTTGTGGGTCAAATGTCCCATTTTCGGGACGTCGGCTTGCATTTTCCAATCTATATTGAGGCCAGGTTGTATTACAGTAAAAGATAAGGCATTTTGGTTTAAGCTCCCCTTTCAGTCCCAAAGTAGAAAGGTGTTCTAAGAGGCATCCCAACGGGGATTCGGGGGTATCTTTGAGGTTTTGGAACACATAAGTTGGTAACCAAGATGCTGGAGGGACAAACACAGGTTTTTAAAAGCTGTGGAGTCTGGACAAACCACCTGCTAAGCGGATGGGAGGGGCTAGAAACAGAGCTAAGCGTCCTCAAACTTCTGTTTTGTCTGAAGGAGGGGGTCCTAAGGAAGTAGTGCTGTGCAGGACTGGAAGTCCCAGGGCCGTTGGGTGGTGCAGGACCTAGAAACCTCTTGGGTACTAACAAGAGGCGGAAAAAGGCAAAACTTACCAACAAATCTGGTGGGTGTTGGGCGATTAGATCTGGAACCGGCAAAAGAGCCTTCTAGTCTGCAGCTGTGTGAGAGAAAGGAAGAAAAGGGGGGGGCTGGATGATTCAGAAGGACGGCAGGCCAGAAATCTCTTTAGCCAAGAGACTCTGACTGCCAGGCATCCTCCCGGGTTTCTGGCACCAAATGTTAGTGATAGAGAAAGGAAATAAAACACAGCTCTACAGACTAGAACAGGCTCTTTAATGGAGTAAAGCCTGGGAGGGGGGCTGACTGGGGAGAGAGCCCATGAAAGTCAGCAAAAGCCCCCTTCCTTACAGACTAGTGCCTTTTTATGGGGCATAAGGGGGGTGGGAGAGCAGGGAAGTCATGGACTTCTCTTATTGGTGGTCTTGGCAGGGTGCCAGGACAGGTAGATTTATGGGGCTGGGGGCAGGGGGATTGTCAGAGCATTTTCCCGCCACTGCTGGAGTTCTTTTGTTCTCAACCTCCTCTGGCCAGGCCTCACAGTCAGACCTCACAGTGCCCACACAATCCACACTCAAAAGAGACCAAACAGCAGTGGCGATAGCGGCTGCAGTGGCGCCATATTGGCAGGACCTTACTGGAAGCTACCAGCGCTGTGGCTTCCACACATGACCAACGGAGATGCCAACGACCTGTTGTGAATCCAGCAACTGCAGAATAGCAGCAGTGAAGGTGAGCAGCAACTCCCTGCACATGTGACACAGACTTGAACTACTGTGTCAGCAGAAGCAGCAGTGGTGCCATCTTGGTCAGACCGCACCAGCAGCTACCGGCATTGTGACTTCTGCAGGCCACCAACAAAGAAGCCAGGGACTGATTGTAAAACCAGCAACAGCAGAGCATCAGCAACAAAAACAAGCAACAGTTCGATCCAAGCTCAGCAGATTCCCCAGTGCCCAGAGGCCTGACCAGAACCTGCGGCAGTGGCTGAGCCCACCCCATCCCCCACAGATTAAGAGCAGTGCTCAACAAGACAGTAAGTCAATGAGCCACCCCAGGGGGAGAACACTCACCACGGCTACAGGGACTCACGGGGTCTGAGACTGTGTGGATTGCCCCGGCGGAAGTGGGAGTGGGGTCTGCTGTGGGACACAGTAGATGTGTGGATAAGCAGACAGTACCTGGTGACATTTGGGTGGGACAGACTTGCAGCCTGCGGGTTGCAATGCCCTTATAGAGTCCACAGGGATCATCACAGGATATACAGTTGTGGTACCTGGGGAAAATTGGACCAAACCAGCCCTCTCTGTGGAAAACATGGAGTTCCTTGTTTGCACAGTATCAGGTTAAAGCGACATCCACCACTTTTGTAGGCAAAGAGAGACACAAACCCAGGGCCCCCTGCTGGTGATACCTGCCATAGGTGCAGACAGAGAGAGACATAGGGACAGCCCAAGTGGAGAACATGGAGACCCACGCTTGCAGTGAGAGGGGCAATAGTAGCACTGGTCGCCTGCACAGGTAGTGAGAGGCACCAGGCAAGGGTCCCAATCACTGAAGGAGACCAAGAATTGGGCCTGCAAATGGACATTATACCAAACAAGTGAGAATAACCATTCAGTAAAGGCTATTCCCCTTTAAGGCTCACCTAGTAGCAACTATCTACCTCCAGAATAAGAAACTATAAAGGGAGAGAGGTTAGACATAGGAAACATACAGAATGAGAGAGAGCTACCAAAAGCAACAAAGGTATAAACATAAGAATCCTGAAATCATGAAAGGGAAGAATAGCAAAAAAACAATGAGTCCCTTCAATCCCACAACAGAACCCACCAACACAGAAGTGCAAAGATTGCCAGGACAATTCAGAACTTTAATAGTAGAAATGATACAGGATTTCCAAAAAGAATTCAGAAAGAGTCTGAAAGTAATGAATGATCAAATAAACAAAGAATCTGACACCCTGAACAGGAAAAAATAAAAAAGCTCTGAAGGAAGTGAAGGATGCAATAATTGGAATGAAGGCATCAATAGAGACCATCAACAATACTAGAGCACATGAAAAACAGAATCTCACTCTTAGAAGATGACCTCTCCAAAAATGAACACATTATATATAAATTAGAGAAAAACAATTCGACAGCGTGATTTGGACATTGAAGAGATCTCAGCCAGTCTTAAAAGAAAAACAACCTAAGAATAATAAGAGGGAATAGAAGCTGAAACTAAAGGAATCAATAATCTATTCAGAGAAGTAATATTAGAAAATTTTCCAAACATAGAAAGAGAGGTTAACACACAGGTACAGGAAATATATAGGACCCCTAATAGACAAGATCAGAGAAGAGGTTCACCACGCCACATAATAATCAAATTGACTAATGTAGAGGCCAAGGAGAGAATCTTAAAGGCAATGAGAGTAAAAGAGCAGTAACATTCAGAGGCAAACCAATAAGAATCACTCCCGACCTTCCAAACCAACTCATGAAAGCCAGGAGGACCTGCAGCGAAATATTCCAAACTCTGTAAGAAAACAAATTCCAGGCAAGATTTATCTACCCAGCAAAGATTTCTACCAAATTTGATGGGGAAATAAAAACCTTCCATGAAAAACAGAAGCTGAAAGACTTTATGTCTTCCAAACCAGCACTAGAGAAAATACTCAAAGAGATTAATTACATGGAAGAAATAATAAGGAAATGCCAGAACCAGAGAAACAGTGATTTCCATCAAACAACTAGGCAAAGAACAAACACTACCTCAAACAGAAATTAAATCTCAAAATGTTAGGAATTAAAACCCATCTCTCAATAATCATGTTGAATATAAATAGCCTCAACTCCCCAATCAAAAGACATAAGGTGGCAAAATGGATTAAAAATTACAATCCATCTATCTGCTGCCTGCCAGAAACATACCTTACAAGTAAAGACACACAAAGTAAAGGTGAAGAGATGGAGCAAGGTAATCCACGCTAACAGAACTCGAAAACAAGCAGGAGTAGCAATTCTGACATCAGACAAATTAGACTTCAAACCTAAACTTATCAGAAGAGACAAAGAAGGTCATTTCTTACTGGTAAAAGGAACAATCCAGCAAGAAGATATAACAATAGCCAACATTTATGCACCAAACATAGGTGCAACCACTTCCATAAAAGAACCCCTTTGTGACATTAAATCACATATAGATCCCAATACAATAATATTGGGAGACTTCAACATACCTCTCATTTCACTAGATTGATCATCAAGACAAATGGTCAGTAAAGATGCCTCAGACCTAAGGAACACCATAAACCAAATGGACCTAGTAGACACAGAATATTCCACCCAACTACAGATGAAGTCACATTTTTTTCAGCTGCTCATGGAACCTTCTCTAAAATAGACCATATCCTAGGCCACAAAGTGAATACTAGCAAGTTCAAAAAATGTGACATAATCCCCTGCATCTTTTTAGACCATAATGGAATGAAACTAGAAATCAACTATCAGAAGACCCAGAGAAACCTCATAAACATATGGAGACTGACCACCACACTGCTGAATGAGGAATGGGTCAAAGAAGAAATAAGGAGAGAAATTAAGAAATTCCTAGAAACAAAAACAGAGACACAACATATCAAAATATCTGGAACACCCTTCAGCCAGTTTTAAGAGGAAAATTCATAGCACTGAGTGCCCACATAAGAAGAACAGAAAATCACAAAATAAATAACCTAATGACACACCTCAAAGCCCTTGAAAAACAACAAGAGTCTAACCCCAAAGCCAGTAGAAGACAGGAAATTATTAAAATCAGAGTAGAAATCAATAAAGTAGAGAATAAGAAAAATACAAAAAATCAACAAAACCAAAAGCTGGTTCCTTGAAAAAATAAACAAGATAGATAAAACACTAGCCAACCTAACCAAAAAGAGAATCAACACAAATTACTAAAATAAGAGATGAAAAAGCGATATTACCACCGACAGCATGGAAATCCAGAGGATTATCAGAAACTACTTTGAAAAACTACACTCCAACAAAATGGAAAACCTAGAAGAAATTGACAAATTTCTAGACACGTACAACCTTCCTAAGTAGAATCAAGAAGATATAGAAAATTTAAATTGACCAATAGCAATTAAAGAGATTGAAGCAGCAATAAAGAGCCTACCATCAAAGAAAAGACCAGGTCCAGATGGTTTCCCAGGTGAATTTTATAAAACCTTTATAGAAGAACTAATTCCAATACTCCTCAATCTATCCCGTGAAATAGAAAGAAATGGGACTCTCCCAAATACATTCTATGAAGCCAACATCACATTAATACCAAAACCAAATAGACAGCTCAAGAAAAGAAAACTATAGACCTATAACATTGATGAACTTAGATGCAAAACTTCTAAACAAAATACTAGCAACACACATTCAAAACCACCTCATGAAAATCATACATCATGACCAAGCTGGGTTCATCACAGGGATGCAAGATTGTTTCAACATATGAAAAACAATCCATGTAATCCACCACATAAACAGAACTAAACTCAAAAATCACATGATCATTTCAATAGATGTTGAAAAAGCATTTGACAAAATCCAACACCTATTCATGATAAGAACACTGCAGAGAATTGGAATAGAAGGACCATACCTCAACATCATAAAGGCAATATACAATAGGCCCACAGCTCACATCATACTGAATGGGGAAAACCTTTGAGAGTTCCCCTTAAAAACAGGAGCAAGTCAAGGATGTCCGCTGTCACCACTCCTTTTCATTATAGTACTTGAGACTCTAGCCAGAGCAATAAGGCAAGAGAAGGAAATAAAAGGAGAACATATAGGAGAAAAGGAACTGAAACTATCTCTATTTGCAGATGACATGATATTATACTTAGAAGATCCAACAAACTCAACTAAAAGGCTTATAGAACTAATCAACAAATTCAGCAAAGTGTCTGGATACAAAATCAATCTTAAAAAATCAGAAATTTTTCTGTATGCCAACCATGAATCCACTGAAAAAGAAATCCAGAAGACCACTCACGATATCCCCCAAAACAATAAAATACTTGGGAATAAACCTAACCAAGGAGGTAAAAGACCTCTACAAGGAAAGCTATAATATATTGAAAAAAGAAATTGAAGAAGATCTTAGAAGATGGAAAGATCTCCCATGCTCTTGGGTCGGCAGAATAAATATCATCAAAATGGCCATTCTTCCAAAAGTGATCTACAGTTTCAGTGCAATACCCATTAAATTATCAAAGTCATTCTTCACTGACATAGAAAAATCTGTCCTTAAATTCATTTGGAACAACAAAAAAACCAGAATAGCCAAAGTAGTTCCCAGCAATAAGAACCATGCAGGAGGCATCACAATACCTGACTTCAAACTATACTACAAAGCCATAGTAGTAAAAACAGCATGGTATTGGCACAAAAGCAGACACATAGACCAATGGAGCAGAATAGAAGACTCTGAAACAAATCCACACACCTACAGTCAATTGATTTTTGACAAAGGGGCTAAAAACATCCACTGGAAAAAAGATAGCCTCTTCAACATATGGTGCTGGCAAAAAGCCTAACCATATGCAGAAAAATAGAAATAAACCCCAATTTCTCACCTTATACAAGAGTCAATTCAAGATGGATCAAATACCTAGAAATCAGACGAGAGACCTCGCAACTACTTGAAAAGGGCATAAGTCCAACACTTCAACACATAGGCACAGGTAAAGACTTCCTCAACAAGACCCCAAAGGCATAGGAAATTAAAATGAGGATCAATACGTGGGATTGCATTAAACTGAAGAGCTTTTGTGAAGCAAAGGAAACAATTGAGAACCTCAACAGAGAGCCAACAAAATGGGAGAAGATTTTTGCCAGCTCCTCCTCTGATAGAGGACTAATATCTAGAATATACAGAGAACTTAAAAAAATCCCCACTTAAAAACAAATAATCCAATCAAAAATGGGCAAGTGAACTAAATAGACACTTCACAGAAGAAGAAATACAAATGGCCCATAAATGTATGAAAAAATGTTCAACATCATTAGCAATCAGAGAGATGCAAATCAAAACTACCCTGAGATTTCACCTAACCCCAATTAGAATGGCAATCATTAGAAACACAAACAACAACCAATGCTGGAGAGGATGTGGAGAAGTAGGAACTCTAACACTCTGTTGGTGGGATTGCAAATTAGTGCAACCACTTTGGAAAACAGTGTGGAGGATCCTCAGAAGTATGGGAATAAACCTACCATATGACCCAGCAATACCACTCCTAGGCATCTACCCAAAAGAGCTGAAACCAAACTACCAGACTAATGTTTGTGTATCTATGTTTATAGCTGCACAATTCACAATTGCCAAACTTTGGAACCAGCCAAGGTGTCCATCAACAGATGAATGGATTACAAATCTATGGGATATGTACACAATGGAATTTTATGCAGCCATAAAGAAGAACAAAATTACATCATTTGCAGGGAAATGGAGGGAACTGGAGAACATTATGCTAAGTGAGATTAGTCAGTCACAAAGAGTGAAAAATCAGATGTTCTCCCTAATATGTAGAAGCTAGGGAGAATGGGACTTAGAAGGGACTCCAGACAAAGAAGAAGAAAACTTTAGTTGAGCAAAGAAGGTGACCTAACTGAGGGAGATAGGAGGAAGGAAGAGGCAAACACACTAATGCACATGATATATATACACAAACTTATCAGAGTCAATCACTATACTGAGCACAGAATGGAGGGAAGGGGGAGGGAATAGGGTTTGATTTGAGGGAGGGCTAAATGAGCAATGAGTGTATGCATGCTTCTACTACCCTGACACTTATCAAAATGTATAATTACAATGCACCAATAAATGTAATAAATAAAAAAAATCTATAGGAACTTTATGGTTCACAATGTATTCCTTTAAATAGCATCTCATTTTATTCTTGCAAGCCCTGTGACTGACATGAAATAAATAAAAGATGATAGTGAGTGACAGTATGTAGGTGGCCCAGGGGAAGGAATGGAAGCTCTGTGGAGGGTTTGACCTAATAGCTGGGTTATTAAGTCCTAATGGAATTTTCTCAGGGAGTCTGGAGGAAGTACTGGCAAGTTAAAGGCAGATCAGGCATCATTATATCCACTAAGTCAATGAGTGATATATATAGCTTGAATCTACTTCTGATTTTTAAGTCCTATACTATTTCCACTATGATGTCTCATCTCTCTAGCTAATCGAGTACTAAACAATCAGTTAGCATATCTTGAAATGCAGGAACTGTAAAACAGCCACAGCTTTCCTCAGAAATTTTTCTTTGGGTCATTAGAGTGATATCTATAAAGAAGGCAATCCAAAGATAAGTAATACTCCATGAAAACTAGTCTAGAACACAATAGGAAGTAAGGGTACAACATTAGAGACAAAAAGGAAGTCAAACACCTGATAGATGTCTTGCTAACATGGTAATAATGATAATAGTAATGATCCTGACATAATATCACTTTGTCTCCAACATTGGAACACACCCCGGGAAATTAAAATAGTCACCATGAGAACAGACCTAGTATAATTCCACTAAAAGATTTTTTTTAAAAAGAGCCACACCAAGTAAATAACCAGTTAAACTTAAAGTAGTTGTATAAAATCTACTCAAATATTCCCATATTCTACAGTAAATATTTTTGCTATAAAAATGTATATATTTTATAATTTTTCTCTAAGTTATTTGAATCTGACTAGCTCACTTAATTTATAGTAAATAAAAGATGGAAAGATTTGCTCAGACAAGTCATTGTTTCTTTTGTTGCTCCATTTCTCAGTCTAACAGTATTAAAAGCAAAAAGAAATAACTGGCAGGAAGAGAAGAAAAGGTTGATAGTTTGATTTTGTTGTTGTTTTTTTTTTCTTTGCAGTACTGGGGATTGAACCCAGGGGCATTCTACCTCCAAGCACCACCACCCCCCCAGCCCTATTTTTTATTCTTTATTTTGAAACAGGGTCTCACTAAGTTGCGGAGGGCCTCACTAAGTAGCTGAGGCTGGCCACAAACCTGGATCCTGGTCTCCACCTCCCAAGTACTGGGATTACAAGTGTGTGCCACCACGCCCAGCTTGATTTTGATGCCTGTCTCCACACTGATTTCCAGAAATTATGGCTTTTGCTTGAGAATTTTGACAAGTGAAGAAACTCAACCTGTAAGTTATTTTCAAATATAATATGTTTGAGAATATTATCTATTATCAAATTTATACAGTGCTACATTTTGAGACATCTAGAGTTTGGGGGTTAATTTTAACATGATTCTTCATATCTGAGGGCCAATGTATTTTATCCCTCAAATCCCAAGCATTTTCATTATGTCTCTAAAAAGTTATTAATCCTTAGTATTATACCTACATATCCACATTTCCTATTATATAAAATGGGCCTACTAGATAGATAGATGATAGATAGGTTGATTGATTTAAAATAATGAGACTAAGTTACAGGTCAGTAAACTATTACATTTATTATTATATTTATGATATTTTATATTTGTTGTTTTATTTTCATATTTTACTTGATCTTAGTAACCACATTCTAATATTAAGAAGAATGGCAGCCACATATACCACTGCAGCTTCTTCCCCTGTGGTTTATAATGTTTCTAAGTGCAGAGCTGATGTTTTGTCATTTACACCTAATTACGTATGGGTAGTATGACATACACAACAAGAGAGAACACCCCTTATTGCTGCTTCCTGTATAAACTTTTAGGAATCAAACCATTTTAAAAGTGCTTACTTTTTAAATACTCAATGAAGTTAAATGAAATAAAATATAATAACTCAAAAATGGCAATCATCTTTTTTTTTCCAAAAGCTCTAACAGTAATCCTTCAGCCTTCCTCTATAGCCCCAGAGGCAAAACTGTAGCAGACATTAGCAAGAAGAAAGGGATTTGATCTAACGATAAATGAGATTAAGTCCCACAACTCACACATCTAAGCTGATTTTATAAACAAGAACTTTTCTCAGAGAAGCACCTTTTTCAAAGTATGAAGACATTCAAGTTTGAATACTTTAAAATAGTGTTCTTGATTTAACCTGAAAAGCTAATTATCTCAGAAAATATCCAGGAAATCAGTGTGGAGACAGGCATCAAAATCAAACCACCAACCTTTTCTTCTCTTCCTGCCAGTTATTTCATTTTGCTTTTTAACACTGTTAGACTGAGAAATGTAGCAACAAAAGAAACAATGGCTTGTCCAAGCAAATCTTTCCATCAGGTTTATATTAAGGCATATACAATGACATGAGAATAAAGAGTATGCATTCATAATAGGTGGTTATAATTCAATTAATAGGCATTCATCCATCCATCCATTTACTGCACATTGATGGTGAGAATGTTCTCTGTTCTGGGTTCTCAGAACATAGAAATGAGAACTGAACATCTGTGCCCTAGAGAAGTTCATAATCAAGTAGAAAGCTATGATAATCCATTTATAAAGTTCCATCCAAATATTAAAGTAGGCAGTGATGAATATGAAATAGAAGCATGTTCAAAGTCAAGCAGCAAAATAGAGAAAAGAGAGAGTAATAACATTTGCACAAAGTAGAGAGAGAATTACTGGAAAAGTAATACTCATGCTGGGTTTTTAAAGACAAGTAGCAGTTTGCCAGATGGGGAAAGTTTATTACAGGCAGGAAGAAGACAATATGCAAAGGTGTGGGGTGGAAACACAACTAGTGTTGTGGTTAAGGACTCTAGAACTAGAAGATGTATGTCTATTGAACACTTGAAATATGTATAGTATCAAATGTTAAAATAGTAATATTCTGGGTTACCTGCTGCTGTTTTGAGATATTTTGCTGTTTGGTTGATTTTTCATATGTTAATGTGGCTATTTGAACATTTTAAAATACATAGGTGACTGGTGAGTATTACATTTCTATTGGACGATGCTACCCTTGAGTATAGAAAACAAAGCACTAATTAAAAGAAATAAGACCGAATGAATAGACAGAGGCCAAATCATGAAGTCTCTTATGATGTGGAAAGTAGTCCCAAATTTCTCTCTAGATAATTTCATATAATAATCAAAGAGCAGTCATGCATGGAAGATAGGGTGGTAGGGACATTTCAGGAACTGGAAAACTGTCGGGGAGGAAAAAAGGAGTAAAAGCTAACTAGAATTCAAAGTCACTGAGAAAAAGAAGGTAAATCATTTCACTCATAGAGCAATATGGCCCAGCACAGAGCTGGACAGAAGATTATTCTAATCTCTTAGGTGGTAGGTCTGCATTAGTGAAAAGAAGAAGATAAGTTAAATAGAGGAACTAGCAGCCCAGATCACAGCACATATCATTTTACAGCAGCCTGTTCCATAAACGCTCATCAACCAATTACTAGAATCTGGAATTTCCCAAAAGAGGTTGAACTCTGCACTCTAAATACAGGATACCCTGGGCTGTGTTACTTGGCAATGTGACTTCAATTAGTGAATACCCTTCCCATTATTTCATACCCAACCTGGGGGCAGATAACAACCCTTGGCAGGTAACTAACTGGCAAGTGATTGCTGATAAGCAGGGAATTGTGAAAAGTAATGTTTTCAAGGCAGCAGGTGGCACTCCATCCTATGCCTCAGTCTGAAGGTTTCAATAATAGAAACTGTCTTACAGAGAATCAAAATTTACAGTACTTTGCAGAAAAGTAAAGAATGCTTCATTGTAAAGTCTAAATGTTCACACCCAATTCTAGAAATTTATCTTAACAACTTGAGAGAAGGAAGGAATGGGGGACATATATATATATATATATATATATATATATATATATCATTGCAGCATTGTTTATAAAATTATAAGCAATCTAAATGTTCATAAAGGAATGGGGAAATTGTTTTCCATCAATCTACAAAATATAATTTAACCATCAAATTGATAACTATGAAAAAAGCTTCTTGACTAAGATACAGTGGAAACAGTTTAATAGGAAATATGTGCTTAGTATGGTATTTGGTCTACAAAATATATAAAATAAAATATATACATATGAATATTAGACTGAAAATTTTAAGCAAAACTGAATGCAGTTGTTTTAGGGTGCTGGGATTATTGATTCTTTTATTTGTTTTTCACATTTTAAGTAATAAAGTAATTGCCTAAATATGACAGGAGAGTCCCCCCTCCTAAGAGAGACTTACATAGAAAGCAGCTAGGTAACTTGTGCTTTGGGTAATTTTGAAGTAGGGAAAGAAGACTAAAGTACCCGAAGAAGCTGGGCATGGTGTCACATACCTTAATCCCAGTACTTGGGAAGCTGAGACAGGAGGACCGCAAGTTTGTACCAGCCTCAGCAACTTAGCAAGGCTCTCAGCAACTTGGTGAGACCCTGTTTCAAGATAAAAAATAAAATAGGGCTGGGGGTATAGCTTGGAGATAGAATCCCCCTGGGCTCAATCCCCAGAACCACACAATAAATGAATAAATAAAGAAGTTGAAGACTCTTCAAAACTCTACTCACTCGTCTGAATATTGGGAAAATTTGCCCAGTGTATACTCTAGAGCCTGATTTTCTCTACTGTTGGAGTTGGACCTGATGTAGCATTTCTTTCTTTTTTTTTTTTTTTTGCGGTACCAGGTATTGAACACAGGGGCATTCTACCTCTGAGCTACACCCCCGGCCCTAGTTTTTATCCTTTGTTTTGAAACTAGGTCTCACAAAGTTGCGGAGGGCCTCACTAAGTAGCTGAGGCTGGCCGAGAACCCAGATCCTCCAGTCTCCGCCTCCCAAGTACTGGGATTACAAGCGTGTGCCACCACGCCCAGCCTGATGCAGCATTTCTTACCTTCCTGGGAGATGCTAGTAGAAACTAGCTACTCCAAGGGAGTGCTAATATCAGAATTCCAGAACTTGCCTCAAAAGCACATGAGGTTGATGATGGATACCACAGTTTTGCAATATGGAAAAAGTTAGGTCGTTCTTGGCTCTCCACATCAGCAGTACAGCTGAGGAAAGCATCGATAGCAGACATTTCAAGGAAGCATGTGGCATAGCCTTCAAAACACCACTGAGACATTTCTGCAAAGACTCATAGTGCCTTAGAAGAGACAAAGTGAGCCTGAAAGTGCAACTGATAATTACCATTTTTTGAGACCCCATTGTTAAGCAATGTTTGTTCTGGGTGCTTCATGTATGCTATCTTCCTTAACATCTCAGAAATTGCAGGTTATAACCTACTTTGCACAGAAGGAGACTGAAATCAGAGAGATTGAATCCTAGTTTTCTCAATAAAGAAAGTGCTGTGTTGGAATGAAACTTGATCGTCTCACTCTATGCTCTTTTCATTACATTACTTGAATGCAAAGAGTCCCCTCTCCTGGAACCTGGTATACAAGGTTTCTCCTGGAGAAACAGCTCCTAAACTTTAGACTTTGAGGAGAAGAGAAATGAGAACACAGAGAAAATTAAGGTTGGAGTTTCTCCACACTCTCCCAGAAAAACTTCTTTGTTTTACAAATATGGAAAATGAAGCCCATGGAGATAAGATTCCATTTTTAAATAACATTTACACAGTGTTCAAACACAACTATTTTGGGCCTTTTTTTTCAAAATTCATAGGTTGAAATCTTTTCCCCCAGTATCTAAGAATGTGATTGTATTTGGAAGCAAAGCCGTTTTCAAGGCAATTAACTTGAAACAGGTCATTAAGGTGGGTCCTAATCCAATATGACTGTGTCTTTGAAAAAAGAAGGAATTTAGACACAGATATACAGAGGAAAAGCCATAGGACAATACAGAGAACAATGGCCATCTACAAGCCTGAGAAAAGAAAGCAACCCTGCAGACACTTTGATCTGGTCTTTCTAGATTTATAACATATCTGTTTAAGCCACCCGGTGTGTAGAATTTTAATATGAAAGCTCTAGAAGACTAATAAAACAACTATTTCCACTCCTATTATGGTTTTAAAATAATTCTGTAAGGGAAGTTGGTGTCATAATTAGTCAATTTACTATAGAAATTGTGACCTGGAAAGAAAGGGAAAAGTATGTGGGTATTCCAAGGTTAGTTTCATAAAATGAAAATATTGTATGATATTAAAGAAGAGACCTTCATTCTAAATATGATTCTTCCTCCTTTGAGAGTCTAAGCTAAGTAAAGTACCTACTGGGTAGAATCACGGAATATTAGAGAATGCTTCCTGATTTATCTCACCTCTTCTCATTATATAGATAAACAAATGGAAGCTCAGAAAGAAAGACTTTATCCCATTGCACTAGGATATGTTCCTGCCACGAAATTGAGACTAGAAATCAACAAGCAATTAGAAGCACTTAGGGGTGGAGGCACTCTTAAGCTTTTAGCTATAAACAGAGTTCCGAATACTCTTAATGTTTTCCTTTACTTAGAAATACAATAATCAAATGTTCTTGTATCATAATAAAAATCCTTTTTCTATTCCCAATTCATAAAAGGCACAAGAATTTTACAGGATCTTGACAGGATTTAATCATAAAAAAAAAAGCTGGGTGTGGTGGCACATGCTTGCAATCCCAGTATGTGGGAGGCTGAGACAAGAGGATCACAGATTCACAGCCAGCCTCAGCAACTTATTGAGGCCCTCCACAACTCAGTGAGATCCTGTTTACAAATTAAAAATAGAATCAGTCTGCCCCAGCACCACACACACAAAAAGAGCTTTAAGCTTCTTTTGAGAACTCTTCTCTTTTCTGTCCAGTAGGTGGCACCACATCGACCACAAGTTAGGCAAGAAAACCTTGTAAAGGACAGGATGCTTCTTGTTAAAGACCAGAAATATAGATCAAATGTTGCTTCAGACCAGCATCACCTGGGAACTTGTTACAAATGCAGATTCTTGGGCCCCACTCTATGCCAATTGAATCAGGACCACTGGGGTGGCCCAGGAGATCCTGTGCAGGCTAAAGGGTAAGAACCACTGATAAGAATTATTCATTGAAAACCACATTTGCATGAAAATCAGGCAAGTTTTCACATTGAGACAAAGTAAAACTGTGCATTGCAACTGTTACTTTCTTTTTTTAATATGCTTTTATTGGTACATTATAGTCTTACATCATAATGTAAATCATGTTGACAATGACATACATGCACACAGCACTTGGTGCCCCCCTATTGCTTCCCCATCTACCCCCTTCCCCATACATTGCAATCATTAGAAAATAACATTTGCATATGTACATATGTGAAAATGCAAATGTTTTTTTCTAATGATTGCAATACTCTTCTTTAAAAATTGAAATCATGGTCAAACCTTATAAACCAGATGTGGTGGCACACAACTGTAATCCTAGTACTTGGGAGGCTGAGATAGAAAGATTGCAGCTTCCAACCAAGCCTCAGCAATTTAGCAAGACCCTCAGCAACTTAGTGAGGCCCTGTTTTTTTTTTTTTTTTTTTTTTTTTTTGCGGTACCGGGGATTGAACGCAGAGGCGTTCTACCTCCACGCTACGCCCCCGGCCCTATTTTTTATGCTTTATTTTGAAACTGGGTCTCACGAGGTTGCAGAGGGCCTCACTAAGGAGAGAGAGAGAGAGAGACAGAGCGAGAGCTGAGGCTGGCCGTGAACCCGGATCCTCCAGTCTCCACCTCCCAAAGTACTGGGATTACAAGCATGCGCCACCACGCCCGGCTTAAAATAAAAATACCTGGGGGTGTATTTTGGAGGTAGAATTCCCCTGGGTTCAATCATCAGTACAAAAAAAAAAGACAAAAAACTCATAGTACCATCACTGCTGCACTGCTGGTCTTATTATTAATCATCTACCAAGGGCCTAGTTCTTACATGTATTAGCTTATTTGATATTCACAACAAACCCACACAGCTAATGCTTTTATCCCTTTTTGTGTGTGTGTGTGTGTGAGAAAACAGTGAGTCTCATGTCACAAGACTGCCTCCCATTATAGTAGCGGCTAGTAAATGACAAGCCAGGACTCAAAGTCAACTCAGTCTTAACACCAAAGTCTATACTTTTTTTCTTTATGCCATGTCAGTTTCCCATATTTAGCAATAAAATATAGGATGTTTAGGACAGAGGCAGAGCAAGATGGAGAAGTATCTCCAGTGATCATCCCCACCCCACCTACCACTCCATCTGCCACAGAAAAACAAATCCAAATGTCACATAAACAATATTTTAGTATAAACATGTCCTATGCAATATTTGAGACAGACTGAAACAATTATTTGATATTTCATGAAATTTGATTTGCTTACATATCTTATATTTTGTCTGACAACACTATCTTATTGTCCCCACCTGTTCACATTCCAATCAGTTGAAGAAAAGGAGACAGGAAAAGCGTCTTCCCTGAGGGCCTTTAAGAATAAACCTGAGTTTGTGCAAAGGTGCATTTTAATGACATCACCAGTTGATTTATATGTACTACAATTACTGTTTAGGAAGCAATGGGCTAGAATGCCTACAATCCAGAATGATTTCAGTCCAGTGGTAGACATCACATTCAAAGGTTCCTCCAGACCTGAGGTTCTGAGATTTTATGAGGAAAGATAATGTGAGACAGCTTATCAGCTTCTTTTTTTTTTTTTTTGCTCTTATTTGAAATACATAAATCGGTATAAAGCAATGAAAAAACACTGGAAAAATAATGGTTTATTTACATAATTACAATAGCTGATTAGGTTGTTGAGGGTAAGAGTAAAGTTAAGTAGAATTTTATAATTAATAGATTATCAAAAATGCCTTTAGTACAGGTATTGAATTTCAAATCTCTTGTTCAAGTCACCAGCAGGATATTTATAGCAGAAACAATGCTACTCATTTACAAGTAAGAATATACATTTTTCTTCATAACATTAACAAGGAGATACAGAAGGAGAAAAATCATTTTCCATATGATACATGTATTTGTTCATTCAGTGTTTATTGAACACCTGGGAGGGGTGAAATGCCTCCTCCCATTATGACAGATATATGCAATTTATGTGGATGTTATAATATCTATTTATGCAAAACTTTAAATGATCTGTTCAGGGAACTGGCTTCAAGGCTGGTTGCTAAAATGAGAATGTCATCTAGCAGCTTCTCTTACTGTGCTTACAAAAATCATTACAGCTCAAATAAATATATGAATCGGCCCATTTAGCAAACATGTATTAATTTCCTATTATGTGTCAGGCTTTGAAAGATGGTTTATATGTAAGAAAAATGGAGATAGGAAATTCAGTCACATGCAATAACTCTGAGGAATAGGAGCCATAGTACTGTCTAGGTCAGAACTTTGAAATGGGTAGGAAGGAATGTGTGCTATGTGATAAATTAGTTGGACATAAAGCCAGGAGGGCAGACTGTGGGATCTCATCAGAAAATCTCCAAAGTCTCCAATCTTGAGTTTAGTTTCATTGTCTGGCATCTAGCTACAATTAAAGTAATACATTTCATGTGTCTGGTTTTAAGTAACTCAAAAGTCTCTCTGGATTAATAAATAGTTATATGCACTATTTTTTCTCTCTGACATTAATTTGCACATGGCTTAGCAAAAAGTTCTTCATTAAATATTAACTTGTGGCAAGTACAAAGTTTGGGATTTCCAAATCATTAATAATATTGAGTAAATATACACCTACCTCATTTTATATTTGGTCCACAGAGGTTCACATTATGAAAAGAGTTTTAGGTATTTATTGGGTCTTGAATCTCCAGGTGCTATTTTTCATAAATCCCTATAAACAGTGTTCATTTTAGACAGTGAACAAAACTATGTTGCTTTTTTTTTTTCACTAAATCCACAGGGTTATTAAAATGTGTTCTTATTCTCCTAACACTAATCCAAGCTCAATCATTTGAATAAGAATACCCCAGGGACCTCCTCTTTCCTTTGTTCTGTGCAAAGCAGGGACTGACCAGACAGGGATGAGTCAGCATGTGTGCCCCACTGAGATAGCCTGACTGACTCCATTTTGTAAAACCCACACCATCTTAGGTTAAATGACTAAGCAAATGGAAAGTCCCCAGAAGAAGAAAAAACAACCTATAGTTCCCAGAATGTAACCTCTAGGTAAATACCAATGTGACCTCTAGGCAAATACCAGACCTCTTGTTAATTATCCCAGATTCCAGGGATAGATAACCCTTGTAACTGCCAGATTTAATGTCTGTAATTGTTTTGCTCAACCCCACCTGCAGCTAATGCAATTTTGTGATTTGAGCTATATAATCTCTTTCCACCTGCTGAATGGGGCTGCCTCCTGTTTAGGGGGGACAGCCCACGACCGTGAATAAATGACTCTTTGATATGGACAGGAGCTTTGAGTGGTCTCTCTTGGCGGCTCCCCTACATTTGGGGTTCATCTGGGATCCCGAGAAGACCCTCGGCTCTGCCTTGGAGGGTGGAGGATGGTGAACCCAACAGATTGGCTCTCTAGGGGGTGGTCATCGAGAGATGTTCCTTGACCCCGGAGTTACAAACTGAACAGGCCTTCCCTGTTCTCTGTCTTATGAGCGCTCTGCTGAAAGTCCTGAGAGTCGCCTGGATCCAGAACCTCCAGAGGTACATGAAATCCGGGTACCCTAGGGAGCTAGAATGGCCTTGGTGGAAGTCGGACATGACACATACTCCCCAGGCCGGGGTTTAGGGAAGATGTCCCCAGCCCATCTGGAATCTGACTGTTCAAAATGCCGGTGAACTTTCTTTTGTCTAATCTTAGTCTGACCCCTGTGTGTGTGTGTGTGTGTGTGTGTGTGTGTGTGTGTATGTGTGTGTGTGTGTGTGTGTATGTGTGTGTGTGTGTGTGTGTGCCTGTTAGATCTCTCACTTTGCATCTATCTAAAAACCTCTCCTGCATGATGGGACAAACCACCTCTAGTCCCATTCCCATCTAGTGTGTCCTTAACCATTTTAAGTCTTTCCAACAGAAGGTGGCTGATTATGGTGAAACTGTGAACCTGCACATTCTGCAGAGGCTGTGTGAGCTAGACTGTCCTGCCTTTAATGTTGGGTGGCCAGCAGAGGGGACCTTCAGCATCCAGATTATTTTTAGGGTCCTAGTAGCTCAAAAGGCCCCCACTAAACTGACGAAGCCGATTCTTCAAGAAATCGAAGAAGGCGATTTCCCTTTATCGCCACCTCCTCCTCCTCCTTACCCTTTACCCCCTACAGTTCCTGAAAATGTTAACACAGAAACTAGTTTCAGCCCACCACACACCTGCCAGGGCCTAACCTATGGGAGACAGGAGGCTCCTGATACCTCAGTCCCTCTTCTCCCTCTCCGGCAGCCACCCCCAGCAGCTGGCACCTAGGAAGCATTGTTTATGGTCTATGTCCCTTTTTCCACCTCTGATCTCTATAACTGGAAGACCAAAAACCTTTCTTTTCCTGAAAAACCCCAAGGTCTCATCTCCCTCCTTGAGACTGTGTTTTACACCCACCAGCCCACTTGGGATGACTGCCAGTAGCTCCTCCAGACTCTCTACCACTGAAGAGAGACTGAATAAAAAGGGTGGCAGCCAAGACTGTGGAGGGGCTGAACAGACAGCCCTCCAAGGACCCAGACCATATAGAACATATCTTCCCTTCCGCGCACCCCAAATGGGACCCCAACACCACTGCAGGTAAGAAGGCTCTCCTATCCTATTGCTGGATTCTCCTGGCAGGCCTCAGGGCAGCATCCAGAAAGCCTACCAACCTTTCCAAGGTAAGCGAGGTAACACAGGGGCCAAACGAGACCCTTTCAGCTTTCCTAGAGCGCCTCACAGAGGCTTATTGGAAATACACTCCAATTAATCCAGAGGATCCCATAAGCAGGTGTGCCCTAAATATCACTTTCATATCTCAGTCAGCCCCCAATATTAGAAAGTAGTTACAGAGACAGGAAGGGTTTGAGGGGAAGCTCGTCTCTGAGCTAGTAGAGATTGCCCAAAAGGTCTACGATAATATGGAGAGTCCAGATGAAAGACAGACTAAAAATATCTCCAAAATATTGGTGACAGCAATGGAAGGGTTGCAAGCCAGAGAGCATCCTACTAGATGGCCCTCCGGCCCCAGAGCTCAACAGCTCCTTGACAAAGATCAGTGCACCTACTGTAAGGAAAAAGGACATTGGAAAAATGAATGCCCCAATATAAAAACCGGCTGAGCAGTCCTTCATCTAGGAAGAGCAATGTCGGGGCCGGGGCTCAATTCCTTTAAGCCCCCATTAGCCCATGGTAACCTTAAAAGTTGGGGGCAAAGACATAGACTTTCTGGTAGACACTGGAGCCACTTTTTCAGTTCTCAAAAGTCCAGTAGGCCCAACCACAGCCAGGAAAACTTATATACAGGGAACCACTGGTAAAACGGAAGCCTACCCCTGGATGGAGGGTCGAATAACAAATCTAGGAAAAGGGACAATTTCCCATTCCTTTCTGGTGGCTTCAGATTGCCCCTACCCCTTGCTGGGAAGAGACTTACTCTCAAAACTAAAATCAACCATCTCCTTCCAAGAAGGTCGGGCATTGTTAACTTACAACCATAGCACAGATCGCCCAACAGTCCTCCTGGTCACTTGTCCCCTTTCTGAAGAATACATGTTGCTGCCAAAAAAAAAAAAAACCCAGTTGACTCTGCTTATTTACAAGCCTTCCAGGAGCAGTATCCATAAATGTGGGCTGAGTCAAACCCACCAGGTTTGGCAGCCCACCAGCCTCCAATCATCATACAGCTGAGCAGCCAGGCCACCCCCGTACAGGTAAAATAGTACCCGATGAGCTCGGAGGCAAAAAGGGGGATTGCAGTCATATCCAAAGACTCTGGAAAGCAGGGATCCTTGTACCTTGCCAATCCCCATGGAACACTCCTCTTCTACCTACCAGTCCAAAAGCTGGGAGCTTTGGACTACAGACCTGTTCAAGACCTGAGAGAAGTCAACAAACGGACTGAGACAATCCATCCAACAGTGCCAAATCTGCACACTCTCCTCAGTCTTCTGCCAGGTATATATGATTCTCAACCTTAAAGATGTTTACTTCAGTCTTCCTTTAGCAGAGGTGAGTCATCCTATTTTTGCCTTTGAGTAGATGGACCCAGAGGGAGGGTACACAGGACAACTTACATGGACTCGATTGTTCCCAAGGGTTAAAAAATTCCCCCACCTTGTTTGATGAAGCCTTAAGCGCTGACCTCCAGGAGTTCAAACTTCAGTAACCCCAGGTGACTCTCCTTCAGTATGTTGATGACCTCCTATTAACAGCCAGCTCAGTAGAAAAATGTTTTGCAGCCACAGGAGGGTTACTTAGAGAATTACAGAGACTAGGGTACCGGGTCTCAGCTAAGAAGGCTCAGCTATGCACCTCTCAGGTGGTATACTTTGGGTATAACCTCACTAAAGGAACTCAAGCCCTCTCCAGCTGGAGATTACAAGTGGCCCTGCAAATCCCTTTGCCAACCATGAAAAAGCAGGTCTGTGAATTTCTGGGGGCTGCAGGATACTGCAGGCTGTGGATACCAGGGTTTGCTGAAACAGCAAAACCCCTTTTTGCCTGTACAAGAGGGGGACCCACGGCCCTGGAATGGACTAAAATGGAACAGGAAGCCTTTGAGAAGCTCAAAAAAAAAAGAAGAAGAAGGAGCTGGTTCCCATTTGGGCAAGGCCAAATTAACCAAACTTCTAAAGGCTCAATATCACCACTCGATGTCTGGCATGCCAAAAAGTAAATGCTGGAAGAGTCCAAAATCATCAGACCAGAGGCACTAACCCTGGAGAGTTATGGGAAGTAGACTTCACTGAGGTAAAACTGGAGCTATATGGATATAAGTACCTACTAGTCTTTGTAGATACCTTTTTAGGCTGGTTAGAAGCTTTCCCCTCAAAAAAGAGAAACAGCACAAGAATTATTAAAAATTTTACTAAATTATCTGGTTCCCTGATTTGGCCTTCCCTTAGGAATGGGGTCTGACAATGGCCCAGCTTTCATAGCTAAAATAACCCAAAAAGTGTCATTCCTCCTAAAAATTGATTGGAAATTGCATTGTGCATATAGGCCCCAAAGTTCAGGCCAGGTAGAGAGGATGAATAGAACATTAAAGGAAACTTTAAACTCAGCCTAGTGACCGGTGAGGGATGGGTCAACCTCCTTCCTTATGCCCTACTAAGGGCACGATGTACCCCTTATGTTAAAGGATTCACCCCATTTGAAATCATGTATGGGAGACCCCCTCCATTGGTTCCTAAACTGAAGGACATCCAAATAGCCAAAATTGATAATTATAATCTTATGTAATCTCTCAAAGCCCAGGCTACGACCCTAGGAGATTTCCATCCGACAGTCCGGAGCTTCCACCCCAACGCTGCTGGAGACCACACGCTTAGACATTCCTACAACTCCAGTGACTGCGTGTGGGTAAAGAAGCATCAACCGCAGGTGTTAGGACCCCGCTGGACCAGCCCGTTCACCATCATCCTGACTACGCCGAAGGCAGTAAAAGTAGCCGGGTTAAAGCCCTGGTTACATTACTCCCAGCTCAAGCCTGCTGCTACTCCACCTGCTGATGAAACATGGAAGGGCTAGCAATCTGAAGACCCACTAAGGATGACTCATTTGATCCTCACACTCTTAACTCTGTTTTCATACATTGCAGTACTCAACCTCCATGGGCCTGAAACCTCTAAATGGGGAACCAGGCCCATAATAACCTTGGGAGATTTACAGGGCAGTGAACTATGTATTACCTCCCCTTTCTATCACCTGCAGGGGTCACCATACCAGTCTGTTTGTAGCCATACAATCAGAGGCAACCTAACTTCCTCAGAGGATCTCCATTTCCTCATTGACCCTGAGACTACCTGCTTTGTTTGCATGTTGGGTTTGACTCCCTGTGTCTCAACTTTTCTCTTCAGCAGTCCTTCCTGTATAGAGCTGTATGTCCTAGTACCTGTAATACCACAAGTGTACTTTTATTTGGGGGGCTGCTGGATGGGAACATTTAAAAATGACCCCCATGCGCCCTATTCCACAGACTAGATAGGCAGCCGCTCCCATCCTTGTCCACTCATGGTCGGTCTAGGTATTGCCAGTTCTACCACAGTGGAAACCTCTGCATTAATCCTGGGGGACGCAAACTACGAGTTTGAGTGCTGCCATAACTCAGGACCTTGGGCACCTAGAAAATTCAATCAGCAGATTAAAAACTCAGGTCGATTCTCTAGCTGAAGTTGTATTACAAAACAGACGCAGGCCAGACCTTCTCTTCATGAAGGAAGGAGGTCTATGTGCCGCATTGGGGAAATTTGTTGTTATTATGCAAATCAGTCAGGAATAATCCATGAGACTTTAGCTCTAGGAAGGAAGAATATTAAAGAAAGAGAAAAGGCTCTAAGTCAGGAATAAAACTGCTTTCAGTCTATGTTCTCACGGTCGCCCTGGTTGACCACCCTCTTATCGGCCTTAGCAGGTCCAGTAATATTAATCCTATTTTAGCCCTCCTCATTGGCCCATGTGTGTTCAATGGGCTAATGCATTATATTCAAAACCATATAGGATCCATCAAGTTACTGCTCCTCTGCCAACAATATATGTCATTACCCCTAGACTAGGATGAGTCAAGGATTTGACCACGCGGCTAAAACTAGTGGGGAATGAGATAGCTTGACCAACTCCATTTTGTAAAACCCACGCCATCTTAGTTTAAATGACTGAGCAAGTGGAAAGTCCCCAGAAGAAGAAAAAACAACCTATAGTTCCCAGAATGTGACCTCTAGGTAAATACCAATGTGACCTCTAGGCAAATACCAGACCTCTTGTTAATTATCCCAGATTCCAGGGATAGATAACCCTTGTAACTGCCAGATTTAATGTCTGTAATTGTTTTGCTCAACCCTACCTGCAGCTAATGAAATTCTGTGATTTGGGCTATATAATCTCTTTCCACCTGCTGAATGGGGCTGCCTCCTATTTAGGGGAGGTAGCTCACAGCCATGAATAAATGATTTTGGCTTGGACATGAGCTTTGAGTGGTCTCTCTTGGTGGCTCCCCTACAACACCACTACAAGAAATACACAGTAGCTCTAGTTTATGCTAAGTCATGAAGGACTTTTGCAGTCATTTTGTGTTTCCCAGACTTTCAATATCCTTGGAGCCTTCTATTCCTCAGCCATTGTATGGATGAACTCAAGACTATCCTAAGAACCTTAGGGACCTAAGGACAAATCCTACCAACTGGCTATCATTCCTTCACTAGATGATTAACCACAGCACTTCTCCACTCTAAGCTAAGCCCTGGACTAGATACTGAGAATTTTGTCATTTTTATCCTTACAAACCTACATAAAATATGTGTGATGATCTCCATTTGACAGACAAAGACAAAACCCAAGGTCATTCAGCTAAGGAATGGCAGGGCAACCTAAACCAGATCTACCTAAGCCAAAACCAGTTCCACATTCACCAAATTGCACTGTTTCCCTACTGTGATGATGAATTTTAGGCATCAATTTGGCTGAGTTAAGGGATAACTGGATAGCTGGTATTCCTGATTTCTGGGTGTGTCTGAGGATGTTTCCAGAGGAGATTGGTATGTGAGTTGGGGAAATAAATATCTATCATCTATCATCTCCTATTGCTTCTATCTCTTGGGAGAACTCTAATATACCTACTTCATGTAAAACTAAATTGTGTAAAAATAAATAACAAAAGCACACTTGGAAGGAAAAAGAAAGGACTGTAGCAAAGGGCAACTTTAGGCCTGAGTGTAGAATAGGGTGGAGCTGAGAGCAAAGGCAAACTGCCAAGCCCAGGCTACTGATTATGTAAATATTGAATGTATTTATATCAGTGCTGGTTAATCTCCATTTGCACCTGATAAGAAGCAATTCTCAATGGCATTTCTATGAGTCTTGTAATGGCTTCTGTTCCTGGTGATCTTTTCAAGGATGTACGCATGGCAACAGTCTTGGAAGGTAGTGATAGTGTCCTTCCCTAGGGCAGAGGGAAGACTTATTTTCTGAGCAGGATAAATAGATAATGTCTTCCCTAGGAAACATTATCTATTTTGGACATGTTTTCTAATATCCCTCTTAGGGGTTTCCTAAGTTCAGTGTTCCTTGTATGTACAGTATCCATCTGAACCTGCTTCTGCATTGGCCTCATGGAACTTGGGTGCAAGAGGAATGAATGCAGACATGAAGCTCATGTTTCCTGTTGTGCTAAGTAAAAAGTTGTCTAAATACATCTGGGCTAATTGTCTCCTTATTAACTCTGAAGAATTGTGGAGAACTTACCCAACAGCTGTCTGCAGCAGCCTTGGACTGCTTGAAATCACCACCTGCTCCCATGTTCCTATCCATTCTCTACTGTTCTGTCCTGTTCTGAGCCTGACAGCTAGTAACTAAACCACACAACTGGCTTCCTGTTCTCTGATCTCTTGATCAGGACAGGTTGCCCGTGGCAGGTGCTGGGGGAGATTAGAGAGAAGGAGAGGGAGGTCAGGGTAGTTCTGCCTCTGTTCCTTCCCTGCCTCTGTGGCTACAGCTCCCATTGGCAGTGTCTGTTTCACAGCCAGACCCTGCTCACACAGTGCCCCTGCCCTTGCCACCTGGCGCCAGGGAGGGGAAGAAAATGGTGTGTCGCTCTTGCTAGACTATATGTCATTATCTCTTACTGCATCCTTTTACCCCACCCAAATCTCTGTAAACAGACTTCAGAAAGCTATCTGCAGGTAGGGTTAGGGTCATTTGAATGTGCCACCTTGTTTTAAAAAATATATTTAATACTTTTATTTTGCATTATAGTCTCAGATCATAATGTAGTTCATAGTGATAGTGACATGCATGCACACAGTACTTGGTGGGCTTTCCCCCCGCTCCCCCCACTCCCTCCTTCCCCATCCATGATATTGAAATTGGCATTGATATTCTCACATATGTACATAATGTCAATAGAAGTGTTTCCTTTGTTAATTCTCCCTTCTTTCCCCACTCCAGCCCTCCCTTAGACCACCTCCCTTGCTTCACTGGGGTGTGTAAGAAATACAGTTTATACACATATACATACATGACTACTTTTAAACCTTAAATTACCCCTCATCCTTGTATTACAGAGTCCTTGCAGCCACCTTGGACTCAAAGCAGCATAGGCCTCTCCATAAGGTAAGGATGTGTGCCTTGATTTCTAGTGCTCAAGAAATAGCTTTGACTGTGTCACAAATGTGTTTCCACCTGCTCCTTCCCCCTGGGAGGGGTGTGTTGGTGGACACGCTAAAGATACCCTTTTTTTCTAGTATATAGCTCACTGCACCTCTTCTGGCAGATAGCTATGGTTCCCAATGTGCACATATTACACTGAGCTTTGGTTGAATTAAATGAATGTTTAGTAAAGTAAATAAGGACCACAACATAAAATACAATTCCACATAAAGCCAGATAATTTGGGGAAACTTCAAAGAAATTCAGAACCATACTTTCTAGTTGAAAGGGATCTTTAAAGACCTTTAATAAACCTCTTTCATTTGTCAGTTCATTAGAGTCTAGAAATATTAATATTATATAAATGCATTTTAATCCCTTCCAAGATCATTTAATTTTCCTTCTTTAATATGATTCCTACAACTCACCAGGAAAGAACAGTTCTAAAGTTCCAAACTGGTGGAAAATCATATTTTCTCAACTGCTCATATAAAGAATAACTTAACAAGAAATCTGTTTTCTTTTGTAATTATGACAATGAGGTTCCCAAGTCCATTCAGCTTGCAGGGACCATAGTAATGCCAGGTTTTCAGATTAACTCCAAGAACTACATTACCACATGCTTCTCAAATTGATGTAGGCATAACCCCTATTCTGCACAGGTGGATGCAAATGAGCAGGTGTCCATAGCACATCTTCTTGGAACATCCATTTTACTGGAAGATTTTGGGGAAAAACCCAAATTCAGATGATTCCAAGAACTGTCTCCTTCCCCCACAAATAAGGAAGAAAAGACAGAGAAGAGCAGGAGGGAAAGTGCCCCAGAAAACAGTCCACTCCTGTAGTTTCCTCAAGAGAGTGTCTTAGTCTATACCTGCTGCTATAACAACACATAATAGACTGGTTAACTTATAAAGAGCAGAAATTACTTCTCACAGTTCTGTAGGCTTGAAAGTCTAAGATCAAGGTGTCAGCATCTGCCTTTTTCTTCTCAGGGACGTTTGATAGCAGTTCACATTAAGCTGGGAAACCATTTCAAAAAGCACAATCACCAATAGTAAGGACAAAAATTGAAAAGTGAGACACTGAGTAGACTGTGAATAGGGCACTTGTTGATAGTATGACTGGAAAAAGAAGACCGTATCACCTTGTATGTCAGGTAACTCTAGTTTCCCCCATTCTATACATGACTCTTGTCAAGAAATATATTCAAAATGGAATGATTTTGGGTCAGAGCACTCAAAATGGAGTTAGGAGGTGGAGGATAGATGGAATCTCAGGCACATCCGTACCCAAACGTTTTTCCCTGTGGCTTGTACATACATATCAACATGTAAACTGACTTCTTGGAATGCATCAAATCACCACTCTCTGGAGTGTTGTTTGCTGTTTTCTGCAAAACTGCTGAAGTGAAACATTCCTATTCATTTCTTAGAAACTTCCCAGAGACTGTTAACAGCTAACAGAGCAACTTATCCTTTGCCAGCACCAATAGAAAATCCTGACATCCAATGTAATCTCTCTCCCTTTGCAGAAATTTCAAGGCCTTCGTTTTGTAAAATATCAGAGTGTAGAACCAAAAACTGCTTGAGTCTGTTGCTTCTCAGATTATAATCCTATGGGCCTTAAATAAACATCTTTCTCTTTTGTTCTCATATAATAATAATAGTAAAAATAACAATGACGGCAATGAATAAACTAGGAGGTGATACATTTTTGTCTTTAAGGACAGACAGATCTGAGGAATAGGGGACTGTGCTAGGACAACTCAAGCAGAGGAGGCTACACAAGCAAAGTCCTTAAAATGAGAAAAGAACTGGTGTAGCCTGCAAGCTACAGGCAGGTCAGCATTACAAGAGTATAAAGGGTAAACTAGATAAAAAACAGAGGAGAGAAAGGTGAATGTTCCAAGTCCCCACCATTTGAGATATCCACTTAAGCCACACAGCCCAGCTTTTCTTCCTATACATGTCTGCCAGCTTTGGGCTTGGAAATAGCTATGGTCAATAACATCCAGATTCTCAGTTGATCAAACAACCAGGAGCTATCATTTAAAGATCCCTATCTCCATTGAGTCAATAGTTATTTAGCATTTGTTGTGCATATAAGCACAGTAAGAAGTGGTCCTATCATAATTTTATGTAATTTTGACTCAAAATAAATGGTAATTATGAACCAAGGTCCATGTACCTATTGGCCAAGTATCCACCACTGCTGTAATTTCTGAGCACTGGTTTTTTATTCTCTTCCAGGAAGTCTGAATCCAAAAGTATCTAGATCGATGTGGTTTTAGGGTGAAGCCCAGGCTCTATGCTGATGAATGTGAAAATACACAAGGGATGGTTTCTGGACAGTATAGCCTCTTCCATAACCTGTATCAGTAACCTGGCAAGCTTCCTCCAAATAACCAAGTAAAAACAGAATGCTTACTAGGCTGAAGCGACTTCAGGACAGGTCACCTGTCACTGAGCACCTCCCTTGCAGTCTTTTCTAAGCTTCTCTATATGAAAATGTGCCCTGAGTAGAATTTCTGTTGATTTTCTTTTAAGGGGGGAGTTGTAAGGAAGGGGAAAATGGTCTTAACAATTAGAATAAAGGTAAGAAATAAAAATATTTTGCTTTTGCTAGCATAGAATTAATATCCCAACTAAATGGGCATGTATTTTAAAAAGTAATTAATAAAAGACTACTAAACAGGGCCTTGTGCTTTGAAGGATCCTGCACTTGATTTAATGCTTTACTGTTGCTGTCTTGAAAGTCTTAATGATTTGCACTGGACTTTGCATCTTATGTGACTATCCCTGCCTATAAGTGACTTGAGAATCCTCAAATGGATGGTTGTTGAGTGCACAACTGGCCAGGGAATGTAAGTGATGAAGATTTATGCCAGGAATTGAATAATATTTGGGAGTTGGATAATTTCTGCAAGGGGAGAGGGAGCCTTAAAATTCCAAATTAATATTTTTTGCTGGGAAAACAATCAAATGATAATAATTAATTGACTACACTACTCTGTTTTGCTTTGCCTGTTTTTCTTTGACTTAAACAGCATGTTTCCCTTAATCTGCATTGTCTTTCAGCCTCCAGAATGGATTTTAGTACTGTACATAGGCCAGGAAATCAGCTCACAATTAACAGAGAATTCCACAAGGTGTCAGCCTTGTGCTAAAATGATAAATCCAATACTGGGTGATAGGTTTAATTTTTTTAAATGAAGATTTTTGAGCCTCCATTTTTAATTCTATATTTCTGAATTTCTGGTAATACAGCAGCTCCCATTTGCTGTGTGTCTAGTATGTGTTAGACACTTAATATGCATTATTTCTAATCCTTAATCCAATTTAATTCTCAGATGTGGTATACATGTTTACATCTTTCCAAAATTCCTCACCCCCAATGTGATGATACGAGGAGGTGAGGCCTCTGGGAGGTGACTAGGTCATGAGCAGAGCCCTCATGAATGCCATCAGTACTTCATAAAAGAGACTCAAGAGAGACCCATCATTACTTCTGCCATGTGAGGTTGACTGAGAACATGGAATAAGGAAGCCAACACTTGAAGACACTAAATCTGCTGGCATTTTGATCTTGGACTTTTCAGCCTCCAGACCATGAGAAATAAATTTCTGTTGTTTAGAAGCCACCTTGTAGGGGCCGGTCGTGGTGGCACATGCTTGTAATCCCAGTACTTTGGGAGGTGGAGACCGGAGGATCCGGGTTCGCGGCCAGCCTCATCTCTCTCTCTCTCTCTGTCTCTCCCTGTCTCTCACTGTCTCTCTCTCTCTCTCTCTCTCTCTCTCTCTCTCTCTCTCTCTACTTAGTGAGGCCCTCCGCAACTTTGTGAGACCCGGTTTCAAAATAAAGTATAAAAAATAGGGCCGGGGGTG
>PVJS01023102.1:0-29927 GCA_004027185.1 Glis glis | reverse complement strand
AAAGAAGAGATACAAATGGCAATAGATACATGAAAAAATGTTCAACATCATTAGCAATCAGGGAGATGCAAATCAAAACTACTCTAAGATTTCATCTGACCCCAATTAGAATGGGAATCATTAAGAAGTCAAACAACAACAAATAATGGCGAGGATGTGGGGAAATTGGGACTCTTCTACACTGTTGGTGGGATTGCAAGCTAGTTCAACCACTATGGAGATCAGTGTGGAGATTCCTCAGATCACATTCTTAAATAATAAGGGTTAGGACTCTCAACCTATCTTGTATGGGGTTCACAATTCAACCATCGTTTATAGTAGAAGTTGTTGGCATTATCAGCTTTTGAACCTATCTGATTGGGTTGCCCAATCAGAGAGGAAAACAGGCTAGGGTTGTCAGATTCAGCAAGATAAAAATATAGAATATCCAGTTCAATTTGAATTTCAGATAGACAATGAATAATTTTAGTATATTTCCCAAATATTGCATGGGGCATGCTTATGTTTTTTAAAAAAGTTTGTTGTTCATCAGAAGCACTAAATTAACCTGTATTTTATCTGGCAACCCTAAAACAGGTCCTCTTTCTTTTTTCTGATAGCTTTCCAGTGTTCTGCCCTGCTATGATCCCAGAATCAATGGTTATACAGCAGAGAACCAGGTACTAGGAGTTCTAAGCCTTGAATTCTAGCACCCAGTGTACTCTAGGTGTTTGATTTGACCAAAGTACTTCCATTCCTAAGACTCAGTTCTTCATTGGCTAAAATGGAAATAAATATGGCTTTCCTGCCTACCCCAATTGTTGCGGCGATGCTCAAACAAGATAAATTTAATGAAAATACTTCTGAAATAGTCATGTCATCAGAACTGAAAGTTTGTGTTTGTATAGTTTCAAATTTTGGAGCTTGAAGTTCTGCCTTATTCCTTGCCCTGAAAGCTGATCCCGCAGATCAGCAGATGATGTGTGGGCACCTCCGTCCCTTATCTATAGTAAATTAATGGTCTCCTTCCAGAACTATTGACATAGATTCTGTGCTTCACAATAAAGGACCAAAGAATGGAAATAAGAAATGTTGACCATACAAGTGACCTCCTGAGTTAATGGCCAGGACATTTTGCTTTCAGACCTCTGCCCTGAAACATAAAACAATGTTTTTCCATCAACACTTTAATACATCTCATTCCCTGGAGATGGAATTAGTGTTTGTGTACCAGTAGGCAAGAAATCATCTTCTAAATTTAGAGAAAAGTCTCAACACAAAAAAAAGGGTGTGTGTGTGGCAGAAAAGAAACTGTAATGCTGAATATTGAGATCCCAGCCTTTCATTAGTAATACTGAACCAATTCCAGAAGAAATTTTCAAATAAGAACTGGAATAATTACCCACACTAGTTAAATAAGCAGTCAATGTGGCTGCTATCAAAATGAAAATCTGTCACTTCTATTTTGACTCTGAGGGCCCATAATTAAGTAGGCTTAACAGCTGTGTTAAATCTACACACCTAAGAAGATAATTTAAGTGCTTCATCCAGCAAGGAGACTGTGATTTGTATTTTAAATTCTGTCTCTAAGAGATTTTTTTTCTTACCAGAAGGTGAAAGATTTTTCTTCATCTGTTTGAAGTAAAGTGCTCTTGTAAGAACTTTAAAAAGTACCAGAATGCAACAGTGAATTTCAATAGATTTCTATAGCTTATGTAGCCTTTCAAGATACTTACCATTTTAATTATTTCCTTCAAATGTACTATACATACGTAAGGGTACTTACTATATGAGTGCATCCACATAGAGTTATTGCTTGAATTGGACATTGAAACAGGTTACTGTCAAGTGTTACATCAGATCATTTAATGTTTTGTGTTTACAAAACACTGATTTTATAGCTATCATCTGCTCCCTGTGAAACCACTGTACTCTATTGGTAATGTGCATAGTCTACACATTTACTCATTAGGGAAGGCCAAGAACGGATTCTGTGAAATTAATTGTCAAGGACAACAATGTTCAAATATTTTGTTGTCTAGAAGAGCTAACACTTCTTGTTTTAATTGGAACTTTTAATTCTAATTAAGATTTTACTTTTTAATCTTCTCATGTTTAATTTAGAACATAGCCTAAAGGCATTGGTATTTTTTAATAGACAATGAGTGTTGATAACCTGTGACTGCTTTTATTTTTTTCCTCATCCAAAGTATACATTGCAGAGAGGAGTACAGCTGAGGAGTTGGGAAGTCAGTCTGTCTTTCTGAAAGCAATTGAGAGTGGGAAAAAAATAGGAATATGGGCCTGTACTCTTCTGTTGTCCTGCCGTGGGTATAGAGCTCCCCAGCAGAAGGAATGGCTTGGAAGGATGAAGAGACATCTGTCAAGAGGCCCCCCACCACGCAAGCACATCACTGAAAGGCCAACAAGTTGCCATAATCTCAGAACTCCAAGTAGGTTGTCCACCAGTGACAGGTTCTTAAGCATTGATCTGTGGATGCTACGGATGACCTTGAGCTTCCCATCAAAGTAATCTGAATCTGATATCCCCCAATTTGGCACAAAACCTTTTTTTCCCCCATAGATTTGCAAGTCCCTTGACTTGCTGGGATTTAAGACTAAGCAGAGACTGGGTACCAGTAGGAGATTATATCCTATTACTAGAATTGAATCATTACTTCCTATTCTTACCTCACCATATTTCCCATTATTGACTATATTTTACCTTTGTAAAAAAATAATAAACTTTGTAAAGTGCTTCACATTAGTTGTCTCTTGCATCCATTTTAGGACTGAGGAATATGAGTCTTAAAGAGATGGGGTGACCTTCCCAGAGCCACACAATGACTAACTGCCCAAGCCAGGTCTCCCACCCAGGTACTTTGACACCTGGCCCAGCTTCAGTTTTACATAAAGTTTCATCTATCTTCTCTGTGCTGTGAATGTGTAGGTGATTGAGAAAACTCTAGGGAATGAAAACTCTTTATAAAATATGCAGCCAACTGGCTACTACATTTGTTTTAAAATCCAAAAGAAGCCAAGAATGGTGGCAAACACCTGTAATCCCAGTACTTGGGAGACTGAGACAGGAGGATTGCAGATTTGCAACCAGCTTCAGCAATTTAGTGAGACCCTCAGCAACTTAGTGACACTCTGTTTCAAAATGAAAAATAAAATAGGGCTGGGGCTTTAGCTTGGAGGTAAAATCCTTTAGGTTCAATTCCCAGCACCTCCCCACACATACAGAGTCTTCTTCCAGAAACTAGCCTTCAGCAATTAATCATTCATTGAGAAATATTAAAATTTATATAGGCCAGGTTATTATGGTAGGTTCTTGGATCAATTGATGATCAGTCATGAAATAAGATATGCATGCCCTCATAGACTGTGTAGTCTGAGAAGGGGGACAGTCATATAAATAATCGCAACACTACATACTGACTGCTTTAACAAGGAAAGCAGAGGATACTACTGAGCACTGGTTGAAGGGCCCTGCATCATCATTAACTCAAATGACATTTGTGGTGCATTTCATCACGCGAGGCACTGTGTCATGACTTTACACACATCATCTTATTTAATTCTTGCCCAGGCTTATGTAGTCATAGATGAGAAAAGTGAGATCCTATAAGGTTAACTAACCTATTGTAAGTTATAAAGAAAGGTAGATAAGGAGGTTCAAGTCCACATATGTAGACATCCACCTATGTCAATTAGAACTTTGTCAAAGGGAAGATTAAAACATTTTGTTACTGCGGTGACACAGAGTTTTGTCCATTGGAGCAAAAAGAGATTGCTTAATTATTGGCTTGCAATAAAACTTCTTACAATATCTGAAGAAACTATTTCACAAAACTGAAATAAATCTGACAAACTTAACGAAATGTGTCTGGGACACAGAGTTATCTTAATGTTTCAAATGGCCCAACAGTTGAATCAAAGGATCTGGCTGTTGTACACATGTCTGTTGTGCGGACACAGAGGTTGGAGCTTCTGTAAATCAATCAGGAGAGTGGAAATCACCAACTGGTATCGTTATGACCACAGAGAACTTAATAGATGCGGCTTTTGTGTCTTGTTACTTTAAAAACACCTAAGTTTCGACCATGTCAGAATTCCCCCTTTAGCAGACTGGCCCCATGCCAAGCTTAGAACAGCGCACAGAGTGATGTTTATTCATTTCTTTCGAGCCTTTCCTGGGTTTCATTTTTTACAATTTTAAAAACACAACTTCCATCTGGGCATATTGAACAAAATTCCTGTTCTCATTAGTTATAATGCTTTTATAGCAGATAAAACTATTTATTATTTGATTTGGTGGCCAACGCTTTTTCTACCGGACACTAATTAGGAATCTAAAGTATTTGCTAGCAATCAAAAGTTAAAGAAGGGGGGCAAAAAGTGTTTCAGTCATAAGTAGCACCGTTTTGCTTTGTTTTGCGTTGCAGTTTGGAAAAGGAAATTCTATTGCTTTTGAAAATAAATGTGGTGAAATTGTAAACCATGCCATTGCTTTTCTGGTCTTCGGCTGAAACTCCCTTGTGGTTATCAATGCACACAAAGTCTTGTCTAAATCAGCCTCAAGCAATATACGTAGAACGTTCCTCCCATTTACAATAATATGGATTGTCAGACTATTATGAAGGAAAATACAATTACTATGAGCTGTAATGTATTTTAACTAAATATACTCAGTATGTGCTTTACCTTTTTAAATTCTATTTTTCTCATACATATCCTAAATAATAAATTTCTTGTATTTATGCTGACCATACCTACACATTAAAGACACACTTAATTTTTATAAAGACTTCAAATTCTTTGCTACCTCATAGGTCATTACAATAACTAACAATAAGCCCATCTTTCCAATTATGACAAATATCTGATGTGATTCTGTGTACTTACTTTATACCTGAAGATTTTTCTAAATTAAAAAGTCATTATTCACTTTATTTCCTTTTCATCACATTTTGCTCTGAATATCTTTTGCTTGTTTCCAAAGATTTGCAATTTGGGTTTTTTTCCCCAAGATTTATACCTTTATGAACTTTGGAAATAAGTATTCTATAATCTCTGTAGATTTCAAAAGATGGCTAAAATTTATTTTATAACAATAACAGTGTTTAATAAAGTATCTAGCTTTTTCAAAGCAACTATTATAAAATATAGCTATTTTGGATGTATAATGTGAATTTTAAAAATAATACTTTAAACTCATCTGCTTTCTCTTTCCCTTCAAGGACCTCTTGTAAAAGTATCTTGTCCCCAGTATGTCAGGTCCACAAGAGAGGGTAAACACACACCAGGGAGATATTCAACTAGAATGGAGAACAGGGTGACGGGAGATGGTAAGAGTCAGTTAAATGAACACAGTATAAATATAAAACAATTGGTAGAACAAGAGAAAATAAGAAAACAAGTGGAATTATAATTAGGGAGGAATCCCATCCTTTAAGAGTACTTGTGATACTATTATGCATCAGACAATTTTCTCCAATGTTTCTATGTTTTTAACTTAATCATCACAACAAACCTGTGAAGCAGAATCATCAATTGAAGTTACAGAGGAGAAGACCCAGAAATACAAAGAAGGACCTGGGAACTAAAAGGAAACACAGCCAAGGAGAAGCAAGATAAAAGACGATGAAGGAATGGACCAGGAGCAAAGCTGGGGGGCAGAAAGGCTGTTGGTGACAGGGGATAATTGAAAATAATATAGCCAAAGAATTCAACCTTAAGGAAATGGAAAGGAAACCTTCAAGAAACCTGAAATGGTTGAAGCACAATTTGGTGTCCTTCAATTTCAAAACTGGTGTCCTTTGATTTCGTTGAATTATGTTACAAGGTCTTTCCCTGTCCCCGCCCACCTGCCAGGCCCTGTCCTCTGTCCACAGCATATGCTGGACATATCGGCCCATTGGGAATGTTCATTCCTACCTGCTAACCTAAATCCCTGTATCTCCATTTCCTGGCCTGAAAAAGTTAGAGTTAAATGAAAAATTTAATACAATATTTTTGGTGGATGGTAGGGGAAGAAAGGGGGACAGAAGATAGGAATAAGCTGAGTTCTCAAAATTAAAAGACTGGGGTTTTAGTCCCGGTTCTCAAGTCTTGGTGACTTTGGGCAAGTGGTACCTCCTCTCTGGTTCTTTATCAGTGCATATAAAATGTAGGCATTGGAATAGACCTTCTTTGAGGTTCATTCCAGGTCTGATGTGTTACCTTTTCTAAGGCACTCTGTTATAATGGATGTAACCATGCTTTTTAACATACTAAAGGTATCATTACTAATTCATCTGATAATAAAATTCTAGGTTTGGAATCCATACCAGTTTAGCTTAAACTCTGAAGGAGTGAACTTGGGTCTTGTGATGGGGAGATTACTCATTCCAGACAGGGGGTTTAGGTGCTTGCAAGCAGGGACAGACAGGCCTGTCTGGGTCAGGTCAACCACCTCACCGCAACTGCAGAGGGCACGCTCACGCCGGAATCAGACACTCCCACATCAGCATACTCGCACAATTAGCCACAGCAGAGCCATTTGTCTTAAATTAACTTAAATCCTGTTAGCTGAAGCCTAATTACATGTTGGCAGTTGCTTGGAGAAAACAATTAAAAAGTCATTCAGCAATACTGTCTTGTCATGGCAGAAAGCTTTAATAGGCAGTACTTGCAAGGCTGGGAAATCTTTTCCTTGTTTATGTTGCCTTCAGCAACAGCTAACATGTTCCTCTGGGAAAACACCTTTTTGAATTTTCTTTTTGCGATGCTGGGGATGGAACCCAGGGCCTCACACATGCTAGGCAAACCCTCTATCACTGAGCTATATCCCCAGCTGAGATAACACCTTGCAGAGGGTCTCTGATGAGACAGCTGTTCCCTCTGTGCAGCTCTGGAGAGCATCCAGTGTTAAGGTTTTTTTCTACAGTTGTCAATAAACAAACAAAAAAAGTAAAAAATAAAATTTTCTTTCTTCATTGCATCAGCTGAAGGATAAAAACTACCCAAATCATATAATAATATAACCCAAGCATCCTCAATTACTTCTGAATTCTCTCATTCTACCAGTTTCCTGTTCCCAGTTATTTCTGACACCTCAATGCTCTAAGAAAATTGAAAATTGCCCCCCACCATGATTCAATGATTCAGATTCTGAATATAAATCAATATGACCAGCACCATCCCTGGGCTTTCTAAAAATGTCCTAAAGAGATCAGGTTTTCTGATCCTCCTGTCAGACTACGATCATCCTTCCTTGACCCCTCGACCACTGTGATTTTTTCCAAGGCATTCATTATTTTGAGCTGCAGTTATAAATGTTTCAACTTGAAGCTGATTCTGTAATAAATAAGAAAGTGAAATCACTATTGTTGGGGGGAAATGCCGATTGGTGGGTGACCTGCCCTGCCCCCAAAAACAGTTCAGTGATTTCGCTGAATGCCTTCTTCATGATATTTCAGAGGACTGAGGGAGACTTACGCTTCCAAATTCTCTTGCTTCATTTCTTCCCTTGGTTAACTGATCATAGAATCATCTCTTTGTCCCCCAAAGCCACACAAGCACTAAATTTGGGGGAGATATTGAATATGTTCTCAGTGAAAGTACACTAGCTGCCAGTGCCATGTATAAGGTAGTGTCCTCCCGAAGAATATGAAGGCTAAAGAAAATAAGAGAAGTTCCAGGCAAATTCTCAGAAAGCCTGGGGTAAATATAGGAAAAAGAAGGGGGCTATGGGCACTACAGTAGGCCTCAAGCCTAATCTGATATCCTGTAACCAATAGTAGATTACATCTGGACTCCACCCTGAAAAACCTGCCAGGCTGACATAGAAGAGTGCCTGAAGATGAGCAGATGTGGATCTCTGAACCCCTTGCTAGATGCATTCGAAACAATGCAGAATAAGGTAGAAGTTCAAGGAGTATGCTTCCACGTACTAGTGAAAGGAAAAATATAACATAAAACACCCTGGTTGGTCCTCAATGGTCACATTTGTACATAAATAAAGGATTTCAGGCAAATGCTTTAATTTGCTTATTTATTTTATATTTACTTGATTGTTTGGAATTTGTATCCAACCAATTTTCTAGCACTGGAAACTTTGAGAATGGTTATGGATCACATCTTCTGGTTGTATGCAATTTACTGCCACCACATACTGGGTAAATTTTTCAGAAAGAGATCTCAGAGATGTATAACCAATCAACCCACACAACTAAAAGGCCTACTCAGGTGCCACCATCAGTCTCAAGAGACCTATAAAGAAAAAGCCTAATACACTGTTGGTGGGACTATAAATTAGTACAACCATTATGGAAATGAGTGTGCAGGCTCCTCAAAAAACTAGGCAGGAAACCATTGTATGACCCAGCTATACCACACTTGATATCATTCCAAAAAGAATTAAAGTCAGAATACTATGGTGATGCATGCATACCCATGATTATAGCCAGCATAATTCACAATACCCAAGTTATGGAACCAGTCTAGTATCTGTCACCAGATGGATGAATAAAGAAAGTGTACATACACACAATGGCGTTTTAGTCATAAAGAAGAACAAAATTATGTAATTTGCAGGAAAATTGATGGCAGTGTGGAAAATCATGCTAAGTGAGATTATCCAGACTCAGAAAATCGGGGGTTGCATGTTTTCTCTCATTTGTGGAAGCTAGAGAAAAAAAAGAAAATAAAAGGGACTTTGTGAAAATAGAAGCCAGAGGCCGGGCGTGGTGGCGCATGCTTGTAATCCCAGTACTTTGGGAGGCGGAGACCGGAGGATCTGGGTTTGCAGCCAGCCTCAGCTCTCTCTCTCTCTTTCTCTCTCTCTCTCTCTCTACTTAGTGAGGCTCTCCGCAACTTCATGAGACCCGGTTTCAAAATAAAGTATAAAAAATAGTGTCGGGGTGTAGCATGGAGGTAGAACGCCCCTGAGTTCAATCCCCGGGAACCCCCCAAAAAAAGAAAATAGAAGCGAGAATAGTAGAGTAGTAGGAAGGGATTGGGGGATGGAGAAAGGGAGGGGAGGGGATCCAGGGGAATGAAATAGACCAAATTATGCATTGTGCATGTATGAATATATCACAGTGAATCCCAATACTATCTGTAATTATAATACCCCAATGAAAATTATAATTAAAAAGCCACCCAAAGTGAAACAAATGCTCAAGCTTCTAATTAGGGCATTGCTGATAGCCGGCACACCCTCTCATTAGAGTCCTGATCTTTACCCATGAAATTTTAAAGATTGTACAATATCTTCCTCATGTATAACACCTACATTCACTAGGATGACTATTTCTTGCAAAATCATTCTTCTGAGGTAGGGAACAAAACGATGAAACATATATCTACTGGTTTAAGTACAGGGAGATTTTCAATCCGTAAATATGTTCACTGAGAATATGAAAATTTTGACTCCCAATTTCCTAAGTTAGAGTCCTATTGTCAAATACTCTGGACCACCCACATCTATTGAAATCAAGTTTCTGTAGATCGCTTGCTCCTTGGAGGTCAGCTTCCAATGAGGCCCCAGTGATACTCATACTGGGATGACCCTGTATATTTTTCTGCCACATTTGACCAGAATGGGTCTAGGCAATCAATAAGATATGCCAAAAGTGATGGTATGTTACTTCTGAGAAGAAGTCATAAAACACCTGGTGGCTTGTCTCATTCTCTTTCTCTTGCACACTCTGGGAGGAGCTGGTTACCATTTTATGAAGACATTCAGACTTCCTTAAGGAGAGGCCCACGTGTAAGGAGCAACTGAGGCCAGCAACCAGGAACTGAGGAGTCCTGCAACAGCCGCACGAGTGAGCTTAGAAGCAGGCCCGCTAGCCCAGTCAAGCCTTTGAAGACTGTAGTCTTGGCCAATATTTCAACTACAACCTTATAAGAGACATTGAACCAGAACCACCCAGTTGATCTGATCTCTAAAGCCTGACTCATAGAAATGATAGGAAAATGATAGGCATTAATTTTAGCCAGTAAGTTTTGGGGAAATTTGTTATGTGGCAATAGATAAACTAATACACTCTCTTTCCTACTCTTAAATGATACAAGGCAGGTATCTTATCATTTATTTCCGTAAGCTAATATACTCTAAGTTCTTATGGCTTCTAAAAGTACAAACTCAGGACTATTTCTTAACCAATCCAAACAACATCTTATTCCAGGAATAAGTGCTGGAAAAGATTTTCCAGTCCCATTAGCTATAAAGATTGGTTGACAAAGCTTTTCTTTGAGGATTGAATCATATACACTCATGAACATACCCACACAACTGCAGTTCGTTTATTTGTTGATATAAATCTTATTAAGATGCTAAACTAGAATTGTGATCAAAATAAAAGGTGGAAGTCATTTTAAGATCATCATCCATTGAAATGAAATAACTTCAAGAAATTTCTCAACTCATTAATTGTTTTATACAGCAGAGCCTCTGCATCTCTCCTCCACAGCACCTAAAAGTGTCAGTGCTGAACCATTTTCCAGTGTCAGTTTTCTCCTTATCTGAAAGGCAAACACTTTTCGAGCATGACTCATTCATTGTCATGTCTCCCTAGTAAATTCTCAATGTAGATAAATAAACTGACACTCAGGAAGGGTTTGTGGTAAAAAAAAAAAAAATCTGCTCCTGCATTTTGCAATCATTTCCTAACATGCTGGCAGTGCCAGGTTCCCATTGACTGGAGATGTCCCACATGAGAGGCATAGCCTTGGGCCTCTAATTTTTAATCCTCTGAGTTGTGCTTGCCTGAAATCCTCTACTCACAAAGTCAAATTTACCACCTCTACAGTCAAAGTAACTTTTAACCAGGGTTCAGTGACTTAAGGAGTCACCCAGTGAAATCATTTTCTGTAATTCTAGGCTGCTTACTGAAAAAAATGGATATATTTAAATCATCATTAAAATCCCTTCTGACCTTGTGGAATAATTTTCTAATGAAAATAGATGACTGCGTCACTAACAAAATATAAAAAGAAATAAAACATTTTTTCTTCGATTAGTTAAAAAATGGCAGTAACCACCAGTATGTGAGGCAATGCATATGCCAATTAGCTTGATTTAGCCATTCCAGGAGGTATTCATATTTCAAAACATCATCCTGTACATCTAAATATATACAATTTTTATTTCCAACTTCAAAACATTATAAGAAGAAAAATGCCAGTAACCATAATAAGTTATGCAATTTGTGCTTCACAACATTTTTTCCACAATTTTATTTTTGCTAAGTGAATCAGTAAACAATAGAGGAAGCAATAAATCTTAGCTAATCTTTCAGCAAAAGGGGCATTCCAATATGCTATTAACAATCTCCATATGCAGTACAAGAACATACTTTGCCCAAATAAATATGAAAAAGCACTCCTTACTCCTTTTGGCAAACTCCAAGTTCTCTAACTCAAGGCAATGACCAGGAATGGTTTTATCCTGCAGAGCTTCAGTCATTTAAAATTTAGGTTGTTTCTAAATTTGGTCTGAATTATATGATAGGTACTTTTCACCGTGTTTTTCCTAGAACTTATTCATTCATTTTGCATCTACTTTGTGGGCATAGGTCATTGTATTCAAGTTTCTGATAACTTAATCCTCAGAGAATTAACTGCCTGTAGAGTTTCACGAATCCAAGCTGAAGGCCCCATAGATTCAGTCTTCGAAAGTGCCAGAATTAATGATAAAGATCTAACACATTTTTAATGATGAGACTCCAGTGTTAAAATATGCTCAAATGCCATGTGGTCATAAAGTGAAGTGTTCAATACCCGTACTACCTAGTGCAGAAGCCAGTAATTGTAAATGGCTTGTGTGTACTTGAAATGTGGCGAGGGCAACCAAATAACTAAATTTCTATTTTTATTTTATTTTAATTCCAGTCATGTGTTACTTAACAATGATGATAAATTCTGAGAAATGCATCCTTTAGCAATTTTGTTGTGAGAACTTCATATAGTGTACTTACAATAACTTACAACAGCCTACTGCATATTTTGGCTGCTTAGTATAGCCACTATAGTATGTGTAGTCCATCGCTGACTGAAACATTGTTATGTAACACATTATTGTAATTTAAATCTGGCTACCATATTGAATGGCACAAGTGGAGTCTCTTGGTTTAACACATTTGGCTTTTTGAATGAGGAGTATTTCAAAGTTGAAACTGTTATGCTGGAAGCCTAAGTGAAATACGATTCCATCTAGCAATCTATTTCTGAGCCCATAAGCTGTGGGTAAAAGTGTCCCAATATCTACATAAACTGGGAAATCTGTTTGACTGCTTCTCAGCAGCAAAGCTTTCCCATAAAATGACTTGGTTCTATGTGTAACGTAGACTTCCTTTCTTAGGTTCTGCAGAGTTTGAGAGTTACAGGGATCGGTCTAGTGCTGAATCATGAATGTATGCTTGGATATTGCTAAAACTGTTTCCTATCCAAACCACCTTCCCCCTATAATTATGTCTTTGTTTCCCTTACTTTACTAGTTATGAAATCGATGCTCAAAATATTTTTGTGGGAAAAGAAAAAGCACTTTGGTTTTTGGCCTCCCCAAAATCCCCTTTCCTCAATCACTAGGGTATCTTGCTGCATTTTTTCACCTTCTGTTAGAGTTGCTCAAAGGAGCACCAGAGAGTAAGGTTGAAAGCCATCAGTAATGAATAAACACGGTTTTTATTATTCCTAATGGGAAGATATTCATTGTAAATATCAGTGATATGTGCCTTTACATTTCCATACTCTGATCTTTTGAACAGTTTAATACTTTAAATGTGCTCATATGACTAAATGTTCTTCATGGGAGCACACTGATAAGGTAAACTTCACTAGATACATGAGTGTACAAATTTACAAATTAATGTTAGTGGCTTACTAGACCCTTTATAAAAATGATTTCTTGTTTGTGAAGGGATTGTATCTATTCCTTTAAAAATAGTACATATATAAGGTACATATAAGTGTACACCAAACCTTATTTTCTTGGGTTATGCAATAAGATTCTGGGGAACTTAAAACTTAATTGTCACTTTTGCCAACTCAGAGAAATTCTAAAGAGAAAAAAGCAGCCCCCCAAATTATACTGCACTGATGAAGAACTATGACTAGAATCACAGAAATTCACACAAATTTATAGAAAAGTAACTTTATTTAAAATGGCAAATTCTTGATTTTACTACCTATTTGGCTGGAGAGCTGTATTTTTGACACTGTCTAGGGAATTCCCATCTCCACCCATGCTTCAGAGGTCAACTTGGTTTCTGAAGGAGAAAGAGCATCCAAAAGACACTCTTTCTTCCGTGGCTGTCAAGGATGCCTGCATCCCCTTCCCTCCCATCCTTTCATATGTTCTATAGGATCAGGCTCACAGGTGCACTGAGACTCCTTCAAGCAAACAAGGAGTCCATGTCTTACAGCAGCTTGTCTGAGGCTCTCTCCAGGATGCTTGTACTCCCTGCCTGATACCCAGACCCTTGCCTAGACTCTACCTACATTCTCATGTTCCTTGGTTTATTTCATTTGTGGCTGAGGTTGCCAGTTTGAATTCTAATACCTTTTTTCTCTAGCTTTCTGGAAAAAAATCAAGCTGGGCAAGGTGATACATGCCTATAATCTCAGTATTTGGGAGCCTGGGACAAGAGGATCACAGGTTCAAGGCCAGTCTCAGCAATTTAGTAAGACCCTCAGCAACTTAGTGAGACCCTGTTTCCAAATTAAGAAAAGGGCTGGGGTGTAGCTCAAAAATAGAATGCCTCTGGATTCAATCCCCAGTGCCAAAAAAAAATAGATATAACCTTTCTCTTTCTTGGATTATTTTTTCTATCAGTTTTTTTCCTGAAGTCTATGAATGTGAATCTTTCTCCACCTCGACTCATTTCTACACTTACTATCTGCCTTATTTGTTTTTGTTTTCTAGACTTGACTTATAAACTTTGAATGCAAAAACAAAATGAGGCTCAGAGAGATGAAGCAACTGTCCCAAAACAGCAAATAAAGACCAGATGATTGGGTTTATGGTCTCATCTACCTCACACCATGCTTTCTCCCCTAAGGCAGGGTAAAAGGCAGTGCTGAAAGCCACACTGTACACTGAGAACAGGGAGTCCAGTTTTCCCAACTGGCAGCCTACAGCTCTAGCTTTCCATGTTGTCCCCACTTGAGTAGAAACAAAATGTGGAAAAGCAGAAACTATAAACCCAAGATCTACCCCAAAACTGCAAAACAGAATAAAAGAATCTGCTTGGATTTACAGGTCCTTGGGGTTAACAAAACCTCATCAATTTATGCTCTACTAAGTTATTAAGATAGATGCATAGATGGGGTGGATTCCAAACATAACTGAGGATATAAAACACTTCCATAGTTGAAGAAAGAGTTATTTTTCAACTTCTGAATATCTAATGATTTAATTAGAAGATAGGATGATTGAGCAATCTATTTCCTTTTATACAACCTTAAACAATGTCATCTGGCTGAGTCATTGGATTAGGGGATTAATTCAACTGATATATTTTAGCTTTAACATTCTCAGAACAATTCGCTCTTTAAAAATGGGCCAAACTTGATGACCTTTCCCCTGGAAAGGTGAATAGATTGTTTAAACATCCTACCACTTTTTCTGTGTATGAATATCTGAATTTACCTATCTGAAAGATCCAGACCCTTTTAACTAACTTGCCAAACCACATACACAACCAATTCCAGGGGCATGCCTCCACCCTCTAAGTCTTTCTCTTCATGGTATTTTTAAAAAGCAGAGTTATAATATTCAGATTGGGAATATGAACAGCCTAAACTAAAGAATATCTTAAATGAGCTCACACATTTCTTAGAAATACTTACACAGTATTGCGCAAACGTAATGGCTGCTTTGTCTCACTAAATAGTGTCTAAGTAACGGGTGGACAATATCAAAGAAATTTGTTTAAGGTTAACGGATGAAATTCAGAAACCCTAAACTATATTTGGTGGAGATTGATGTCCAAAATGTACCTCTCAGCAAAATATTGTATAAAATATTGTGTTGGGCATTTCCACGTTCCACAGCTGCATCACACACCAGGTACAGGACAGCGTGACAGTAGTTTTTGCTTTCTGAGTGGGTGGTTAAGTAACATAAAGGAGACAGTCACTTTATGCCACACGCCATTCAATCTGCCATCTGCCACAGTGTACAAGTAATCATCAAAAAACCCCTGATTCGCAATTGCTATTTTTGGCTTCTTTGATTATCAGAGGGCCCAATTCGAATAAGCTGAGATGATCAGCAAATGGGCAGAGCAGCATTCTGAAGGTACCCAAGCCCACTAAACACAATTCAGGTTAAAAAATTAAAAGAAAAGAAAACACTAGGGACAAGGTCTTTGGGCATCATTCCAACTCATCAGATCTAGGAAGAAGACGAGCGGCTGTTAAGGGTCCTATCCTCCGCAAGGCAGCCACGGAGGCCATTGTTCCCTCTGGCACTGCTGCAGAAGCAATCTAACTTGGAGTGGAGACAGTCCAGCAGTGCCATGGCAACCGCAGGCTGCTGCAGGACCCAGAGAGAAGAGCCACTCAGGCAGGCTGAGAGCCCACTGAGAGAGGATGCTCCCACACTGTGAAGGGGCCCTGGTGACCTGACTCTGTCCCCAGCCAACAGGCAAGTCACTTCTCCATGACGGTACCTCCATTAGAGAAGATAGCAAAACAATTGGAGCCCTAAGGTGCCCAGAACCCAGGGTGAGAGGGTGGGCTGGTGAACTTGTGATCCCTTCCTCATGAAGAACAACTCTCATGTCTGCCCTGCAATGTGACAGTGAGCCCTGAGATGTCAGAGATGGAGCAATGCGGCTGTGAGACAGACAGTAATGCAGTACAGGATCATTATTCTAAAACATTCTACTGGAGAACTCTCCTCCCCCAAAGTATTAGCACCCTGATTTAATAGCGATAGCTATTTTTCAGTTAAGACAAAAAGTTTTCATATATCTTTCTCAACTCTTCACACCCACCAGCATCCTCCTTCATCTCTTTTCTATCACCATTTTACCACCTACCTCTCCTCTCACCAAGGTTACAGAGGTGATGATGATATCTAAGTACCACTGAATGTAACAGAATAAAATAGTCGGATGAGGCTAGGAAAGAGAGTTTAACTCAGGAAAGGCAGAGGGGCAAAGACAAATGTGGATTGTCGAGAATATAAAACTGTTTTTAATCCATTACAGTGTCACTTCATGGTCAATAAGATTTTTCTTATGTCAAATTAATGTCTTTTTGGCCTTAATTTTAGTCTTTCTCTATCACACCCTTTCACACTCCAGGAGTCATAAGGCAACACTGCTAATAACTTTCTCTTGCATATGTTTGTGAATTTCCCCTTGTGTATGAGAAGGCTGATAATCTGTAATTACCGAAAGATGTTGCACGTGCTGTATCAGCAACAAACTTTACAGAATACATACCTTTGCACCTCAATATCCATTCCTCCCTTCTCTCTCAGAGTAATAAAATTTCCAATTTTCCCAATTTTTACTGAGCACAAGGCCACCTAAAATAAAGACTACTTCATCCATCTTCCTATGCAGTTGGTATAACCATATTACTTAATTTTGGCCAAAGGAGTATTAGCAGAAGTTATGGAAGCAACTTCCAAGTTTTGTTGTTCAAGGACAAGACTAGCCTCTTTCTCACCCTGTCTCCATGCTGCCTTTGAAAATAATCCTGATGCCAAGCCAGGTTAGGCCAGGTGGGCAAAAGCAACACGCTAGGGATAGCAGAGAAACAGAAAAGTTTCTGACAACTCCATGGACTACACTGTACTAACCTGGAACCACCTACCTCTGGATATGATTACACAGAAAAGAGACAAAATTCTATCTTTCCAAAGCCAGTGCTATTTTGGCATAAAAGCTTTCAAGCTGTTAAACCTAATAAATGTAATTATCTATATTTGACTCCTATATGATACTAACCTGGCCTAAAAACTTGGGTGATCAGCACTAATGTAGGCTCTTGTGGGAGTTGGTTGGAGACTGCCTCAGGGTGCTAGGAATCTGATCCAAGAAGCCAAGCATTAGTAAAAATTGAGGTTCTAATCTGAGACAGTAGGGATTCAGCTCCCATTCCCCAAAAGTGGAAATCAATATGAGACAGGCCAAATCAGACATATTTACAGAAAGTAGAAGTCCTTAGGGAGAGAACACACATGCTTTAAGACCAAGGGAAGTCTAGCACAGTGGCCTAGGCATGTGGAGTCAGGAGACTGGGCACAGGAATTCCAAAGTTTGCAAAGACAATAGCTCCAAAGTGAATTGTGTGAATATTTACTCTGCCCACTGGGCAACTTTCACACTGAATTCATCCAGGCTTGTGGGGCCTGCTGAACCCCACCATTCCCTAGTCTTAAAAGCACTTGACCTCCATTTGACGGGAAATGTATCACATGAGAGAAGCAGGTTATATCCTTGCAGTGAATTGGAATTCTCATTGGGGGAGGGAAATCTAAACCACTGGGATTTCTCTGGAACCATCATTGGGAGAAAAGATCTTGAGCTTGCAGTTTGGACTCTACCATCTACTCTGGGAGCCATCAGCCACATGTGTCTGCTGAGTACTTGAAATGTGACTAGTCGGAAACGAAACATGCTGTGAATGAATGTTGAAGACTTAGAACAAACAAAAACAAGAGTTCAAAATAGTCCACTAATAATTTACATTAATTTCATATTGAAATGATATGGGGGACATTAGATGAAATAAAATATATGCTTCAAAGTGATTAGTTTCTTTTTACTTTATGTTGTCAGTGGCTTCTGGGAATGTAAAATGACATGCAGCTCACATTATATTCCTATTGAAAAGCACTGATCTAAACACCCTGACAACCGGGTCTACTCCTTCACAAAAGTTATAGCCATTTTGACCCCAGGCATTTCCTTCCTCTTCTGGTTTGATGAACCCATATCTTCTGGGTTAGCGTAAACATCTAGTCCTGGCAATGAGTGTCTATGTGCTATCTCATTTGGGGAGATCTCCTGCAATTGTTAAGAGGCAGCTCTAGCCTTCAAAAATTGGAAAAAAATTAGAGAGACTGGAAAAATAATAGGAGATACTTTCCATACTGGCTTTTCTTGTTGACCTAACAAAATATTCATTAGAACCTATTTCAAAGTTGTACCTCTCATTAGCACTGAAGGAAGTGTGGCCTTAACACCTATTACAATAGGTCAAAGAGTATAGAAAAACTTAAGTAGTAAGTCCTTTTTAAGCATGAAATTCTTTTTCTCCAGCCTATGCTATCCTGAAAATACAAATTGGAACTTTAAAAAATGTACTGGGGTTTCCTAAGGAGCCATGGCTCATCTTCACATTGGCAAACAACTGACCATTCAGCACTGGATTTAGAAAAGGTAAAAAAAAATTATGAGTTTAGCTTTACCAGATTATATGTACATGACAGCCTAAAGTTTTAGTAAATCTCTATTATTTACAAAAATCTGGAAACAACTGCTACTGCACTGTGCTTTGGGGGTGGAAGACTTAGTAGGTATGTTAGTCAGCTTTCTATACCATACGACAGATACCTGAGAAAAACAAGGAGGAAAGATTTATTTTGGCTCATGGTTTCAGTGGCTTCAGACCATGGCTGGCTCCATTGTTTCTGGGCCAGTGGTGAGGCAGAGCATTTGGCAGAAAGGCAGAGCTACTCATTTCCTGAGGACAGGGAAACAGAGTGAGGAAAAGGAAGGGGCTGGGGACAAAATAGAGCTCCCAGAGGCAAGCCCCCAAGAACCCACTCCCTTCCACTAGGCCCCCTTTCCCAGTTTCCACCACCTCTTGATAGTCCCTTCAGCTCTGACTCTGTGGATGGGTTAATCCAATGATGAGGCCAGAGCCCTCATGATTCTACACTTCCCCAAAGTCCCACCTGTGAACACTGCTGCACTGGGAACCAACCTTCAACACATGAGAATTTAGGGGGACACTCCAGATGCACACCATAGCAGTAGACCTTTCTCTTCCCTTTGAATCTCATGTAAGTGTCATCAAAGTCTATGTTAAGCACTCAATATTCCCAAGGAGATGTCCTTCCTTTCTGCTAAACAATATATTAAGCAATGCTTTAAATAATGCAGCCTGCAAGCAAGCTTGTTTTCTCATTTTTTTTTTGTTTTGTTTTGTTTTGTTTCTCTGGATGCCTTTAAACTTCCTGTATAAATCTTACTCTTTTAAACTGTTAGATTTTTTTTGTTTTTTTAGATTGACAAAGAAGAAGACACTTTTGGATTTATTTAAAGTCATGGGGTCTATTGAGAAGAATAAAAATAAGGAAGACAGGCATGCTGGGCTAGAATCCTCACCTCTGCCCCAGTTACCACATGGAAAATAGTCTTCGGGAAACAGGAGAGAGTCAGTCAAGGTACAGAGCCATACAGTTGCCCATGAGTTCAAGCAGCAGTGCTACTCCATTGGTCATTGGGAGGGTGAGCTTGGAAGGTAGTTTCATTTCCCACCTTTGCAATGACTAAGTGATTCTCTCTGTCCCCCACGCTGGCCCTGACTACATGCATATCCCTGCCCTGCTTCTCAGTTTCTGACTCATCAGAGAAAAGATCTAACTGGTACAACTGGCATCGAACAGCAGTTTTTCCATTCTGCTTCAGTTCTCAGATCCCTTTCATTGTTCTACATAATCCTGTGAACCACATTAGGAATTATTTTAATCATTTGTCTTTTTGCAATGGAAATTATTAAGTGTGACCAAATAAAAATATTACATACTTAAAAAGTAAAAATTAACAAATTGATCTTTTTTTAATATATAAAGATGTTAAAATGACATTTTTGTAGGACATGGTGGTGCACCCCTATTATCCCAGTACTTGGAAGATTGAGGCAGGAGGATCACAGGTTCAAGGCCAATCTCAACAACTTATTGGGGCCCTCAGCAACTTAGTGAGACCCTGTTTCCAAATAAAAAACAAAATATGGCTGTAGTGTAGCCTAAAGATTGAATGTCCCTGGGTTCAATCCTCACAAAAAAGTAAATAAATAAGATAAAAATTACATTTTTTACAGATAGAGATGAATATGAATTAATATACTTTAAACCAGTTAAAAATACATATGACTTACTGATAAATTCACTTTAAAGATATTTATAACGTATTTGGCTTTAATATCATGACCGATTCTTCCTTTACTGCCCAAAAGGATGTAGGTTTTCCTCTTATTGGGTTCTTGTCTTCCAAATTAAAAGTTGACAGAATACAGAAGGGTGGGTATAGGAGTATAAGGATTGATTGATTGATTGATTGATTGATTTGTGGTACTGGGGATCAAACTCAGGTACGTTCCACCTCAGAGCTATACCCCAGCCCTATATTTGTTTTGAAACAGGGTCTTACTAGGTTGCTGAGGTTGTCCTCGAACCTGCAATCTTACTGTCTCAGCCTCCCAAGTATTGGAATAACCGGCATGTGCCACCATGCCTGGCTAAGGATTTATTTTAAGTAAGGGAAGATAGAAAACAAAAACAGCTCCCCATACACAGGGGGGAGAGTCCCTGAAAGAGAGTAATTGTTGAACTTCTTAGGAGGTGAGCTTTTATCCCTTATTGTAGTTCCCCATTTCTCTTTGGCAACTGGTCAGAATTGGGTCTTGGAGAATGAATGTCTTTTGCGCAGTTTCACTCCTTAATTCGAGTCTCTATTCCAAAGGTTAGTGGGCTTTTATAATCTCCTGGCGCCATCCAACTGTTTTACCTGTTCTGTCCCCTTTGATCACTCTTGGGGCTGAAGTTTTATATTAACTTGCACTGTCATCTCTGTATCTATCAACCTTCTCTATCTCTGTTCTTTATTCAGCCGGCCTCTTTTAACCCTTCCTGTTCCCAGGCCCTCTGCCCTGCCTCAGTATCAAGTCTATCAATGTAGAGTTAAATTTAGTTGTTTTATTGCATTGAGATTGAGAAAATAAGTTAACATAATTTTGAACTATTGTGATTAGTTTTACAAAAAAAGTCAACTGGCTTATTTTTACAAAGTCTGTGGCTAATTTCAAATAACTAGATAGGATAAAAGCCTTAAATATTTCAATCCCTTTTCTGTGAATTACTCATCAAAGATAGGAATAATAGTTACAACTTACTATTGAATGAAAATCCAAATCACATTTGTATATGACATTTTCTCTCTTTGATGTAGATTTTTGAAACATTAGTGAGGTTTTATATCTATATAGTAATTGGCCAAATGAATACAATTTATAGATCTATTCAAAGTCATCTTGAAGTGAAGTTGCAGATTTATGACCATTTTTTTCTTCATTATCTTATTTCAATTTTTTTGCCATACTGGGGATTGAACCCAGGGGCATTCTACCTCCAAGCTACACCCCCAGCCCTATTTTTTATTCTTTATTTTGAAACAGGTCTCACTAAGTTGCAGAGGGCCTCACTAAGTAGCTGAGGCTAGCCTAGAATCTGGATCCTCCAGTCTCAGCCTCCCAAGTACTGGGATTACAAGCGTGCGCCACCATGACCGGCTATTTTTTTCAATTTAATACAGTTGATTCTTTCTAACTTTAATGGGCTATTGTTGGTATATATTAAATAATATATGACTAAGAATGAGCTAAATAATTTAAAGTTATCAACAGTTTCCAGTAATGTGGCAGAATATGTACCCTCAGTGACCCTCTTGATGTAAACAGCTAAAATCCTAAGGAAAAATTAGATGCATCATTTTAAATGCATTGCTGCACTGTTATAAAAATAAGATACCTGCTGATCTCATAAAACAAGTGTAAGCAGGACTCCTGGTGGATAAGTGAACAGGTAGAGACAGCTTTGCCCTGAGAGTTTCTGCCAAACTATGGAGATTTTGGACTTCCATTTAGACTCGATCTCTGACAACAATAAAGCATACAAGACACAGCAGTTTTCTAGGAAATCTAAGAAGTGAGCTCCACAGAATCCTGGAAACTTAGAGGGTGACACCCTCAGTGTAGAGTTAAACAAGAAGTAAACACTGACATGCAAAAGAGAGCATGTCACACTAGTCTCAATCTGGGTACCAAGTGAAGGAAGATTCTCCCACAAGAATTCATCTTTCTAAGATGGTTTTCATACATATTTTGTTTCAAATTTACATTAAATGATCCATAAGTTTAAAGTGAAGAATTTAAGTCAAATGTTGCTGAAGTTAGTTGTGGCTGAGTCAATGTTGTTCACTCAGTATCCCAAAGGCTTCCTTACATTTTCCAGCACCCCTGAAATGGGGCAGGATCATGTGACCTATTCTGACCAATTGGCTATGGGTAAAACAGACATGAGTTACTTCAGGGTGAAGAATGGCAGAGCTGATGAGACGTGACCAAGGAGGACATTTGTTCCAGATACAGCAATTACAGGATGTTGGAAACTCAATCATCCAGGGTGGAAAGCACATGCCTTGGAGGGTTTTCTGAACTCTGCAATAGACTGCATGAATAAGAAATCAACTTCTGTTGTTTCGAGCAACTGAAATTCAGGGCATGTTAGCCTAAACTGACTATGTAGCACACTGCCAGGGTGATTGATAGAAGCTGATACAACTAACCTCAGAAGGAATTCAACTTGCAACAGTACTCAAAGAAATACCACAGATAAATATCCACGGAACATAAACAACCCGCCACCAAGATTCATGAGCTATGTCACAATGATGAAAATCCAGATAAAACAACTATTAACAGAAACAGATCTCAGAAACATTGAGTATTGCAAATATCTAACACAAAATATGAAATAACATTATAGTAGTCCTCCTTCATCCATGGGAGAAACATTTCAAGATGGTCCAAAGATGCCTGAAACCACACACACACACATGCACACACACACACACACACACACACACACACACAGAGTTTTTTCCTATATGTCAATAGCTGTGATGAATTTTAATAAGTTAATTAGACACAGTAATAAATTAATTATAAAAAATAACAAAATAGAACAATTATAGTAGTACACTATAATAAAAGTTATTTAAAATGTATGCAAATGAATGAACAGACATTTTTCAAAAGAAGAAATAGAAATGGCCAACAAATATATGAAAAATGTTCAACATCTTTAGAGATCAGGGAAACACAAATTGAAACTAAACTTAGATTTCATGTCACTCCCATTAGAATAGCAATCATCAAGAATACAAGTAATAATAAATGCTGGCAAGAATGTGGGGGAAAGGGAACCTTATATGCTGTTGGTAGAACTGTAAATTAACACAACCACTATGGAAATCAATATGAAGGTTCTTCAAAAGACTAGGAATTAAATCATCATATGATCCAACTGTAACACTGCTCAGTATTTATCCCAAAGAATTACAGTCAGCATACTGTAGTGATGCATGCATACCCATGCATATAGCAGCACAGTTCACAACAGCCAAGTTATGGAACCAAACTAGGTACCCATTAACAGATGAATGGATAAAAAAATGTGGTATATCCACACAATGGACTTTTATTCAGCCAAGAACAATTAAATTATGTCATCTTCAGGAAAATGGATGGAATTAGAGAATGCCATGCAAAGTAAAATAAGCCAGATTAGAGAGTAAAGGGTCATATGTTTTATCTCATATGTGGAAACTAGAGAGAAAAAGGAAAGAAAAGGGACTTCATGAAAATAGAAGAAATATCTGTAGATTAGTAGTAGGGGTATTGGAGAGGGATGGGAAAGGAGAGATATGGGGAAGGAAACAGACCAAATTTTACTATGTGCATATATAAATATATTACTATGGATACAAAATTATGCATAATTATAATGCAACATTATAATTAATTTAAATTAATTAAATAAAACTACAAGAAATAAAACACATAATTGAAATTAAATACTTAATGGTTTAAGCAACAGATTATAAACAGCCAAAAAGATAATTGACAAATCTGAAGATAAGTATAAGTAAATAATACAGGTGCAGTTCAGGCTGATATGAAGGGGAGGTTAAGAGGCTCATAAAACAGAGGCAGATATAACACAGATATATTAGGAGTTTCAGAAAGAAACAATAAATTCTGCAAAAAGCAATATTTAAATAGTCACAGATTGTTCAAGAATTGCTGAAATATACCAGTTCTCAGAACCTGCAAGCCAGCTGATTCTCAAACAGGATAAATACACAGAAATCCATTTCTAGCCCCCTTAGGTGAACTGCATTATGCCTAAGAGAAAGAGATCTTAAAAGCAGTCAGAGAAAATCACAACTCACTGACAAAGAGAAGCATTGCCGGCTTACTCCCAATGCCAGTAATGGGGGCCAGAAGGGAGTGGATATATGTATTTATTCTGCTGAGAAAGAATTCTTGTCAAATAAAAACCACAAATTCAACTTTCAGAAATGAGGGGGAAAGAAAGGCATTTTCACACAACCATAAACCTAGTGCGTTCACTGCAAACAGTGAAAGGAAATTTCAAGTAATACTTTAAGCATAGGAAATTTTGCAGATGGAAGGTCTATGATATATAAAAAGAGAAACAATAAATATGTAAATATATTATTAAATATGTGGAAGATGCCAAACAAATATTGGCAGAACTCAAACTAATACAAATGCCCAATACATGGTGGATAAAAAATAGACCAAAATGAAAATACTGGACAGCAAGAGCTTACAAATTGGAGGGAGAACTAGTATCTAGAATATATAAAGAACTTAAAAAACTTAACACTAAAAAAAAAGTAGCCCAATCAAAAAAATGGGCATGTGAACTAAGTAGACACTTCACAAAAAGAAGAAATACTAATGGCCAATAAATATATGAAAAAATGTTCAACATCATTAGCCATCAGAGATATAAAAACTACACTTGTGATTTCAGCTTTTTTTTTTTTTTGTGGTACCAGGGATTGAACCCAGGGGCGTTCTACCTCCCAACTAGACCCCTGGTCCTATTTTTTTATTATTTATTTATTTATTTATTTATTTATCTATTTTACGGTACCGGGGATTGAACCCAGGGGTGTTTTACCTCCGCGCTACACCCCCGGCCCTATTTTTTTATACTTTATTTTGAAACTGGGTCTCACGAAGTGGCGGAGAGCCTCACTAAGCGAACCCGGATCCTCCGGTCTCTGCCTCCCAAGTACTGGGATTACAAGCGTGCGCCACCATGCCTGGTGTAGATTTCACCTAACCCCAATTAGAATGGCGATCATAAAGAAGGCAAACAATAATAAATGCTGGTGAGGATGTGGGGAACTAGAAACTCTGATATATTGTTGGTGGGATTGCAAATTAGTGCAGACACTTTGGAGATCAGTGTGCAGGTTCCTCAAAAGACTGGGAATGGATCCACCATATGACCCAGCTGTCTCACTCCTGGGTATCTTTCCAAAGGGACTGGAGTCATAATATTAAAGTAATAGATGAGTTCCTATGTTTATAGCAGCACAATTCAAATTATGGAACCAACCCAGGTGTCCATCAACAGATGAATGGATCAGAAAATTATGTAATATAGACACAATGAAATTCTACTCACCAATAAAGAAGAGCAAAATTATGTCATTTGCAGGAAAATGGATGGAACTAGAGAATATTATGCTGAGATCAGTCAGTCACAAAAAAAAATGAAGGGATATATGTTTTCCCTCATATGTGGAAGCTAGGAAGAAATTGGGATACAAAATTGACTCCAGACAAAGGAGAAGAAACCCTAATGGAGTGATGGAGGTGGTCTGAGGAAGGGAGGTGGTATGGTGAGGGAGGTCTGATGCAGGAAACACTTCAATGGACATGATATACATATGCAGAATTATCAATGCCAATCTCAATATCCTGCACTGGGAAGAGCAGGGGGGAGCTGGGGGAGGGGGAAGCTCACTGGTGAGCGCTGTGTGCATGTATGTCTCTATCTCTCTGAACTTCATCATGATGTATGATTACAATGCTCCAATTTAAAGAAAAAAGATGTTATAGAAAAATGAAAAAAAAAGTCCAGGACCATCTCTATGGTATGCAATCAAATCCCACACAGCAATGAAAAAGAACAGTCTACAACCACATCCAACAATATGGATGGATCTCTCAGGCATCACATTGACTGAAAGAAGGTGGCACGTAAAGGAACCCAGTGTATGATTCCATTTACATGAAGAACTAAAGCAGGCAAAACTAATCTATGAGGTGAGAAATCAGGATACTAGGAAGAGGAAGAGTAGGAGGGAGGATGGAGAAAGGAGGAAGGAGGGAGACATGATGGAAGGAGAAGGAAGGAATTGGGGAAGGTGGTTTTTCTTTTTTGATCCAGTTATTGGTTACACAATTGAGTCCAGATTGCAAAAATTTATTAAGTGCCATATTTATGACTTATTATGTATATTTTTGTATATGCATTAAATTTCAGTAAATGGTCTTAGAAATTGAGATATATGTTATTCATAAGACACGTTCTGATCCTTTCAGGAAACAAATATTAAAAGTCAAATGATGAAGGCCGGGCGTGGTAGCACACGCTTGTAATCCCAGTATATTGGGAGGCAGAGACCGGAGGATCCGGGTTCGCGGCCAGCCTCAGCTCTCTCTCTCTCTCTCTCCCTGTCTCTCTCTCTCTCTCTCTCTCTCTCTCTCTACTTAGTGAGGCCCTCCGCAACTTTGTGAGACCCAGTTTCAAAATAAAGTATAAAAAATAGGGCCAGGGGGGTGTAGCGCGGAGGTAGAACGCCCGCATTCTACCTCCAAGCTATATCCCCCACCCTATTTTTTGTTCAATCCCCGGTACCACAAAAAAAAGTCAAATGATGGAAGAAATTACCTGGTAACAGCGAATTGAATAATTAGGCAAAATGTATGCCTTGCAAGGCTAGAAAGCATTATCAGAAAAGAAGACCTTTTTTAAAAAATTATATAAAAGTCCTAAATTTTTCTGCATCTAATATAAATTCAAAACATATAAAGTGAAAATTTGCTAAACTAGGAAGATATTGACAAATTCACAAACATAAGAGTTTTTAATACACTTCTATTAGTAATCAAAAAATCAAGTAGACAAAAATCAATAAGGTATAGATTATATAACAGTACATTTTTTTTGCGACACTGGGGATTGAACCCAGGCGCTTCTACCTCCAAGCTACATCCCCCAGCCCTATTTTTTGTTCTTTATTTTGAAACAGGGTCTCACTAAGTTGCGGAGGGCCTCACTAAGTATCTGAGGCTGGCCAGGAGCCTGGATCCTCCGATCTCAGCTTTCCAAGTACTAGGATTACAAGCATGCACCACCATGCCTGGCTTTATAACAGTACAATTTAAAAGCTCAACTAATTGATTTTTTGTGCCCACAAATTGAAGAATATACATTATTCTTAAGCATATATGAAACTTACCAAAAATTATCCACATCTGAGACCATAAAGCTGTCTTTGACAAATTTTAAGGACTGACGATCCCACATATCACATTTCTCTAGTCACAAGGAAGTTTTTTGTTTTTTGTTTTTTGTTTTGTGGACCGGGGATTGAACCCAGGGGCGTTCTACCTCCGCGCTACACCCCCGGCCCTATTTTTTATACTTTATTTTGAAACCGGGTCTCACGAAGTTGCGGAAGCCTCACTAAGTAGAGAGAGAGAGAGAGAGAGAGAGACAGGGAGAGAGAGAGAGAGAGAGCTGAGACTGGCCATGAACCTGGATCCTCCGGTCTCCGCCTCCCAAAGTACTGGGATTACAAGCATGCGCTACCACGCCCGGCAAGGAAGTTGAATTAAAATTCAATAACAAAAAAAAAAATTGAACTAAGAAAAAATAACTTTTATTTATTTGGAAATTTAAAACACACACATAATTCTATTGAACTCATATAAAAATAAAGAAGTCATAGTACAATCTAAAAAATAATTAGAAGAAAATAATAAAAATATCACACATGTGAAAATGTGCTTATTAAATCTAAATCTTTACTTAGAGATAAATTTATGGGTTTACATTATCTATGAAGTCTCAAAATTAATGAATCACAAACATCTCACTAAAGAGTTCAGAGGAAAAAACAAAACAGAAGATAACCAAAGAAAGAAGGAAGGAAAAGTTAAAGGGCAAAAATTAGTGAAATAATAAACACAATACAAAGAGAGATATCAGCAAAGCCAGAAGTTGAATCTCTGAAAAGCCCAATAATGGGTGAATTCTGTGAAAAAATACAACTTATTAAAATTTATTTTAAAAATATTTATATCACCTTTAAAAATTCAATCAGTAGGTAAAATCCTGTCTCTCATATACAAAATTACTTGGACCACATAGTTTTATTGTCAAAACAGTATTCAAGCCGGGCGTGGTGGCGCACGCTTGTAATCCCAGTACTTTGGGAGGCGGAGACCGGAGGATCCGAGTTCGCGGCGCCTCATCGCGCATGCGCGGGCGCGCGTGATTTCTCTCTCCTCTCTCTCTCTCTCTCTCTCTCTCTCTCCCTAGTGAGGCCCTCTGCAACTTCGTGAGACCCGGTTTCAAAAATAAAGCATAAAAAAATAGGGCCGGGGGCGTAGCGCGGAGGTAGAACGCCCCTGCGTTCAATCCCCGGTACCGCAAAAAATAAAAAAATAAAAAAATAAAAAAATAAAAAAAAACCAGTATTCAAGATACAGACAATTCCAGGCTTATACAAGTTCTTCCCAATAATAAAAGAAAAGAAAAAAATTTCCCCAAATCATGTTACAAAACCATCCTAACCTTGCTATCACACTTGATCAAGAGTAGTACAAGAGCCAGGTGCAGTCGCCTGTAATCCCAGTACTTGGGAGGCTGAGACAGGAGGATTGCAGGTTTCAGGCCAGCCTCAACAACTTAGGGAGATCCCATTTCAAAATTTAAAGGGCTGGGGGTATACCTTGGAGGTAGAATGCCACTGGGTTCAATCCCAAGTACCAAAAAAAAAGTAAAAAAAAGAGTAGTACAAGAAAGAAAATTACAAGGCCAATCTCACTCATTGAATACAGATGGGAAAGTCTCATTCAAAATTTGGCACACCATAACCAGCAATAAATATAAAAGGTAGTATTTCATGGCCATGTTGGAGTTGTCCCAGAAAAACAGGAAAGTAATTATTTTTAATTCACTGCATTAAAGAGAAAACATATGGTTATTTTTCAACAAATGCAGAAAAGGCATTCAATGAAATAAGTATCCACTCACAACAAAATCTCTCAGCACATTGGGAACTGGAGAAGTACTCGTCATTCCCTCTGTCTTCCACCTGTGTTCTCTGTTTGTCTCTACTATGGTCTGGGCTCTGGAGCGTGAGCCCCTAAGACTACATCACGTAGGTGCCGTTGCCCTCAGCTGCATGTCGGGTTGGTGGGTGTGAGCCAGACATCGAGGGTGGGAAGAGAGGAAGGTCAGCTAGTTCCTCCCTGCTGGCTGCCGCACAGCTCCTGTCAGGTAGGCCTAGTTCATAAGGCCAGCTGGCGCTGGGTGTGGTATAGCAGGTCTCTGGAAGATAGACAGCTTCCTGCTAGGTGCCTCACCACCCTCTGGTCTTTTCCTTAATCCTGCCCACACCTGTATATATTTCCCTTCACTGGGTACTCTTCAAAATCCAAGCAAACGTGGTAGTAACCTGTGCTATGGGTTGAATTTTATCACCCCCTCAAAGGTATATACTGCAGCCTTAACCTTCAGGACTTCAGCACGTAACTATCTTTAGAAATAGGTAGAAGAAGTAATTATGTTAAAATGTCATCTTCAGCGTGGGTCTCAATCCAATGTGACTGTGCCCGCATAAGAATTGATCAGGACATAGACACACACGGAGGAAAATCTGTGTGAGAAACTACCAGTGAAAGGCAGCAGCCTCAAGCTACAGAGAGAAGCCACAGACTGAACTCAACCTGCTCACACCTTGATCTTGAACTTCCAGCCACCAGAACTACAAGAAAATACACTTCTACCCTCCCCCTCACTCTCTCCCTCC
>PVJS01023101.1:0-29929 GCA_004027185.1 Glis glis | reverse complement strand
ACTTCACCATCGTTTCTCCAAAGAGCTTCCTGATCTTCACGTCTTGGACTGGGACTGAATTAGTGGTTGCTCCGATCCTAAGACTCCAGCTCTTAGACCGCTCGGCCAGCTACTGGTTCCTCTGACTCTCCACGTGCAGTCAGAACTTGGGACTACATTGCTTCAAACTGTAAGCCCATTTGATAAATCCTTTATTCAAATATACTCATTCTGTGAATTCTGCTAATCTAGTGAACCCTGTCCAATACAACCGGTTAATGCAAAGACATTATGATAGTTGGGGAACAATGGCTGATTGGAAATGAAGATGGACTTTTATTGGTGCATTATTATTACACATCATAATGAGGTACACAGTGATAGAAACATACATACACACAGCATTTGGTGCTTCCCTTCCCCATACATGTTATCTAGATTGATGTTGATAATTTTGTATATGTACATAATATTATTTGAACTGTTTCCTTCATCAAGTCTCCACCCCCCAGCCACCCTCCTTTAATCCCCTTCCACTATTTTACTAGAATTTCTCATCATTTATCTGAAGTACTTTTGTTTCCCAGTTTCTCTCTAGCTTCCAAATATATGAGAAAATATGCAACTCTTCACTTTCTTATTTTTTGTATTTATTTTTCTTTTTTATACTTTTATTGGTGCACTATAGTCTCACCTCATAATAGTTCATAGTGATAGTGACTTACATGCACACATCCCACAATGTGCTGTTTATAACCCTTCACTTTCTGAGACTGGCTGATCTCACTTAGCATAATATTCTCTAGTTCCATCCATTTTCAGGTGGAAAGAGCTGTGTAATCATAACTACTGGAAAGAGAATACAGTGGAGGGTTTTGAAATATGAGCTAAGTTGGTGAGAGAAATAATCAGCAGTTTATGTTAATGCCATAGAAGGACACAGGATGCAAGAAGCTGGAGTCACTGGAGTTTTACAGGTTTGGAATGATAAGGCTCTAACTAGGATAATAAAAGCAGCTATTGAAAATTGTATTTCTCACAGAATAACCTTTCAGATAGTTAGAGCACTTACTGATTAAATAGACTAAAAACGAGTCAGAAAATTGAAAAACCAAGTGGTTGAATTAGATGGCAAAGTCAACAATGAGAATTCATATATCTTGGTCCCCAGGACCAGCTATTTTCCAGTAAATAATAAGATCTGCAATGATGACTTAATTTTGATAGGAGAAAAAATTTATGATTTCATTTTGTTAGCAATCAAAAGATTGTTAGAATCATTTTGTTGCATACAAAAGATTGTATGCAATCTTTTGATTATTAGTTTCCCTCTCAATATGTAAGAAAGTTTCACAAAATATGCTACTGAACCCTGGAATATGCTGAAGATAATTGTAATTCCTCTGCACTTAGTAGCAATTATCATAGTTAAAGACAAAAGAATTTATATACTTTAATCTGTAAACTTCAACAGTATCTTATACCTCTTTTTAAACTTTTTGGTGAGAATTATTACAGCAACAGACTGAAACAATTTGTATGCTCCAGACTTTAATCGCTACAAAAGCAAGAATTGTGCATACCTTTACCACCACTTTATTCTCAATACCTAACATAGTACCTGTTCCCAGCAAGTTGGGATAAATATCTGTAGGATGGATAATGAGCTTAAAAAGCTGAATTTAGATCTCCATTTTGCTCTAGGTGAACTCTATCTGAGCCTGGTTACCAGGGCATCCTCTCAGTGCTCATTGAGGCATGTATCTTCTGTCCCTACACAAAATTTCAGTGGCCTTCTGTTCTATATCTACATAGAACTCTTATCCATATAATTAGTATAAATAAAGATAATATTTGCATTATTTTTACCAGGTACCATATATGCCTAGGAAATCATCCTCTATATTACAAAGAGTGATGGCACCTGTCTCTACCAGCTGGGTGATAATGGGTAAATATCACAATCTCTGAGTCAGTTCTTTCAACTGTAAGGGAGCCTTGTGTGTGTAGATTGATACATTTCATCAAATTATAGACATTTCCAGAAATTATTTCTTCAGAGAGTTATTGTGCTCCCAATAGAAATTTTGTGGTGAGACCAATTTCTAGAGCTGCCTACCCTGCCACCTTCCAATGGGCCATTCAGTCTCTTGCTACATTGAAGGCGTTCCCTTTGCTTTTGTCATTCATCACTTTGATCATGATATATCTAGACGTTGATCCTTTCCTGTGATTTTAGTTGAAGGTCATGGCACTTCTTCAATGATGGATTAATTTTTTATCTAATTTTAGAAAATTTTGAACATTATTTTTTCACACATTTTTCTCTTTCTCTTCCCTATAGCCCCACAATTTCTGAGACTTATAAATTTTCTTCAGTTTCTTTTCTTTCTCCAGATTGCATAATTTCTATTGATTAGTCTTCAAGTTTATCTTTGTCTTTACAAATCTGATGTTGAGCTCATATAGTGAGTGTGTAGTTTCAGTTTTAGTAGTTTCCATTTTAGAATTTGAACTTTTTATTTTCATAGTTTTAACTTTTCTAATCAGATTTCTTATTGGTTAAATAACTGTTATATTTCCCTTGACTTCTTTGAATATGATTTTTAAAATATAATGGAACATGTTATCCAGTACCAAGTGCATTTTAATTAACTGTTTTGTTTCTACATTATTTGCATGTCTCAATCTTTTTGTTGTATTGAAATGAAAATTATGATATAATATTATTGTGAACAAACCTTTTTTCTCCTTCCTTCCTTCTTTCCTTCCTTCCTTCCTTCCTTCCTTCCTTCCTTCCTTCCTCTCTTTCTTTGTTTTACTGGAGCTATTATGCACTTAAACTATGGAATATGCTCTCTCTGAGCCCCCTTTCACAATTTATATCCATTTGTTTCTTCCCAAGAATACTGAATCTATAAAGTTTCAACCCTCTGCTAATCAATCAGTGTGGGTTTGCAAACACATTTTAACTTCAACCAATTGTCACACTTTCCTGGGCTTTCACATTTAGCCTGAATATCCATGGTTCCCTCTACATGCCCATGCTTTCCAGTCATGGGGATTCTGAAAAGGAGAGAGCCAAAATGCACCTGAAAACTCTTCATGCTTTCCTGCATGACTAGAAAGTATGTACATGTAGAGGGGAATATAATATTCCAGATGAATGTGAAATCCAAGGAAAGCTTGAAAAAATGTTCTAGACCGAAGATGGTTCAGAATGCCCCCCCCACCACAACCACATGTGCAGTTCACATTTATAGACAGGGAAAAGTAACTGACATGCAGAAACAACCTGATTGTCTTCAGTCAGCATTTGCCTTACACAGGCATTGTACTGGTTGACTTCTGTCACTGTGACAACATTTTCACTATGAGAAATTCAAGCTAGAGAAGATACGATTTATTTTGGCTTATGGTTTCAGAGGTCTCAGCCCATAGTTGGCTGACTCTCTTGTTCCTAGGCCTGTGGCGAGGCAGCATAGTGACAAAACGGTGTGGCACAACAAGACTCTGCTGAGAAGCAGAGAAAGAGGGAGGAAGGGGCCAGGGATGAGAAATACCTTCCTGGAGTATGTCCCCAGTGACTGACTTCATCTATGTAGGCCCTACTTCTGACAGTTTCCAACACTTCCCACCAATGCCATGAGCAGTGATTAATCCATAGATAAGGTCGGGGCACTCATCATGCAATTATTTCCTAAGAGCCCCCTCCCTCAAACATTGCTGCATCGGGGACCAAAGCTTCAACACACGATCCTTGGGGGAGGCCATTCCAGATCCACACTATAAAAGGCATGGGAGATCAGGGTGGAGATTCCTCAGAACACTGGGAATGGATCTACCACGTGATCCAGCTATACCACTCCTGGGAATTTTTCCAAAGGGACTGAAGTTAGAATTTTATAGTAGAATATTATAGTAATGCATGCATATCCATGTTTATAGTAGCACAATTCACAATAGCCAAACTGTGAAACCAACCTAGGTGTCCATCAACAGATGAATAGATGACAAAATTATGGGATATACACAGAATGGAATTCTACTCAGCAATAAAGAAGAACCAAATTATGTCATTTGCAGGAAAATGAATGGACCTGTAGAGCATTATGTTAAGTGAGATTAGCCAGTCACAGAAAGTGAAGGGTCATATCTTTTCTCTCATATGCGGAAGCTAGAGAGTAACTGGGATACAAGAGGGACTTCAGATAATGGAGGAGAAACCCCACTGGAGCGAGGAAGGTGGTCTAGGAAAGGGTGGGGGAAAGAGGGAGAATTAATGAAGGAAACATTTTCATTAACATTATGTACACATGTGAGAATATCAATGCCAATCTCAATATCTTGTATGGGGAAAGGAGGGAGTGGAGAGGAAGCCAGGGGAAAGCTCATCAAGGGCTGTGTGCATGTATGTCACTATCATTGTGAACTATATTATGATGTGAGACTATAATGCACCAATAAAAGTTTTTTTAAATGATATTGGTATTTTGATAGGGATTGCATTGACTCTGTAGATCACTTTTGGCAGAATGGACATTTTGATGATATTTATTCTGCCTATCCAAGAGCAGGGGAGATCTTTCCATCTTCTAAGATCTTCTTCAATTTCTTTCTTCGGTGTTTTATAATTTTCATTGTAGAGGTCTTTTACCTCTTTTGTTAGGTTTATTCCTAGGTATTTGATAGGTTTTGAAATTATTGTGAATGGAATTTTTTTCTGTATTTCTTTCTCAGTGGACTCATGGTTGGCATATATGAAGGCTACTGATGTTTTTAGGTTGATTTTGTATCCCGCTACTTTGCTGAATTTGTTAATCAGCTCTAGCAAACTTTTGGTTGAGTTTTTTGGGTCTTCTAAGTATAGGATCATATCATCCGCAAATAAAGAAATTTTAATTCTGCTATTCCTATTTGAATTCCTTTGATTCCTCAGAAAACTGGAAATAGATCTACCATATGATCCAGCTATACCACTACTGGTTATCATTCCAAAGGGATTGAAACCAGAAAACTACAGTAATATATGCATACCCATGTTCATAGTAGCACAATTCACAATAGCCAAATTATGGAACCAACCTAGGTATCCATCAACAGATGAATGGATTACAAAATTATGGGAAATATACACAATGAAATTCTACTCAGCAATAAAGAAGAACAAAATAATACCATTTACAAGAAAATGGAAGGACCTGGAGAGCATTATGTTAAGTGAGATCAGCCAATCACAGAAGAAGAAGGACCATATATTTCCTCTAATATGCGCAAGCTAGGGAGTAGTGGGGATACAAAAGGGACTCCAGACAATAGTGGAGAAGCCTCAGTGGAGTCAGGGAAGGGGTCTAAAGGAAGGGGAATGTGAAGAATGAAGTTCATTAATGGAATTACAACCATCAACTATGTGTACACATAAGAATATACAAACGTCAAACTCAGTACTCTGTATTGGGTGGGAGGGGAGGCAGAGGGGCGTGCACCAAGTGCTGTGTGCATGTATGTTACTGTCAACTTGATTTTCATTGTGATATGAGACTATAATGCATTAATAAAAGCACATAAAAATAAGTAAATAAAATGAGTGAACTGAAAAAAAATTAAAAATAGGCATGGTGTGATCAGTTAGCAACCTATGGCTGGCTGAAGCTTGACTATTTTGAAAGGATGGGGCTGAATTCCTTGGTTACAATTTGTTGATACATCAGCTAGGGTAAAGTTCATTACGTATGGAGGCCACTTTGGACCAAATTTCATCACCCAAATATGGAGACAGGATTATGCTAAACTTAACTCACTTTGATCATGTCTTGACTTTTACAGTGAAAGGACAGTGTGTTTTGGTAAAATTTATATTCCCATAAGCACTTGATGATATGGAAGCAGCCTATCAAGGGGAAAGAATAGGGGTTAGAATGGGGTTCTGCTTTTTATGGTGTGCTTGGAGGATCTGGAAGCTAAATTAATACCTGAGCTTCAACCTCTTCATAGCTAAAACAAAGAGTCTGGCCTATGTATGTTGGCTCTCATCTCCAAATAATTGGTTACAGAGCAACTAGATTAGACTCCATTTGAATGTGGAATTTCTTCTCTGAATTCCTGATTGAGTGGTAGGAAGGAAAGGATGTTTTTTTTTTTCTTTTTTCTTTTTTAACTAGCTTCTCTGTAGATTCTATGTAGACTCAGGATTTGCAGTCACTGCTTCCCTTCAATTCTCACCTCCCCCAAGACTTCTTGATTCTTCTTCTGGCACATGTCAGGGATTATAAGTGGTGGTTCTTTTTCTGTAAAATTTTGCAGCCTCTGTGTGGTATTTTCTGGGTGCAATATATTTACCTGAGCTAAAAATATGTCTCTTTCCTCTCTCATTGATTATGGTACCTGGTTCAGTCACTGGATATAGTTTATGTAGGTATTAGCAGCTCAGCAGAAAGAAGATTGCTTCCTTAGTGAAAATGCTGGCACAGCCCTCTGTGCATGAACCAATAATGCATGTCAGTTCAAAGAGGTCCGAGAAAATCCTCACATCAGTCATCATGTTGTCTTTTCATATTCCCTAAAAACATATATTTTACTTTTGGTCTACCACTGACTTCTTTTTCAAATCCTAAACCTGAAGAGAAAAGTGAGAATCCATTGCACAGCATAAACTTTTGGGGACATATGCATTAGAACTGCTAGGGAAAGCATGTTATGGCATGCACGGGCACTAACATGAAATCCAGGAGCAATGAAAAATAGAGATCAGCTTAGAAGGACTCTTAGACTACCTCACGTTTGCCTCCTACTGTTTTTGGATCACAGGAAATCTAGGTGGCACACATCTACAGTTGCTATCAAGCAATTCTGTTCTCATAGCTTTGCGGCAGAGAACTAAGTTGAAGTTAAGGTAGGGAAGGCTGGCACTAATAAAAATGTCCAGATGACATAAAAATAATCAGAGACCAAACAGAAATGTTATAGTTATAGTAGTTTAATGCTCATACTGCTTTCAACTTTCTGATGATTTTTTTTAATCAGTCACATTTTTGTGTTTTACACGTTTGTACATTCTGCAAGACAAGAAATAGCGGCCTCCTTTAGAGAAAGCATAAGAAAATGAGACTCAAACAAATAGCTTGCACAAAATCACAGGAAGAGGAATGGGTGATCTGTACCAAGTACTCAGTGCTTTTAGATATGTGCCGCCCTCAGAATTAGAAAGTAGACCGCTTGAGGCCATTAATTATGGCTTCACTTACTAGAAGAGCAGTTCTTTAAATATCTGCTGGATGTTGGCCTCCAAAACAATAAACAAACAAATTATTCACGGGAACTGGTAGGTATAATTTATCACAAAATGCTGAATGATTTGGAAAGCTTCTCAGAGTGCTAAATCAATAGCAAACATGACTGTGTTTCCTATCCATCACTCAGTGATATTAGAGATGACAATTTATTTGGTGAAAGCAGGAACATTCCACACACTTTATGATGAGATTTGCTACTGGATTTTATGAGAGGTCTTTTTAAGGAAAACTTTGTCACCACTTTTAAAAAAATTTATTAATCTACACATTTCAAAAATGTATTTGTTCAGCTCCTTGATATGCTGAGTTTCACTCTTCTTCAGTTTCAGTAAGACATACTGTTATCTCCCCTGATGCCTGTCCCTGACAAATCTCTAGATGCACTTAGCCTTTAAAATCAATCCCACCTCATTCCTTTTTTTAAAAATCATATCAGAACAAACAAGACATAAAGTGTTGTGCATCTTTCAGATTATGGATTATGATTTAAAACATGTTGGTGCTGCCAAAAGTCTCAAATTTAAATTAATCACCACATGAGAGAGTAATTTTCTGGCTTGCTGTGTTCTTCAACTGAAGGGTTTTACCCTTGATGAGTACAGACTGCTACTCTGGCAAATGAGCATTAAGAGAAGCACTTTGGTGTAAAATGGAGTGATAATGGAATAGAATTTACTATGTGAGTCAAAATAAGAGGTAGAATTAAAATGTATAAATGAAACATAGTTGATCAGCATGGAATTATGGAATGTATTTTCCTTTGAAAATTTTACAACTTTGATTAAGCTTGGGAACAGTCCCAATTCATTCCTCTTTCAGATTTGATAGGTCTATCTGTGGGCCAGGAGCTGCTGCTTTCTCCAGATTGGGCATCTTGCTTTGAGATAGCTGCTACCAATTATCTCCTTCCACTTCCAAGAACCAAGTATGGTGAATTAGGATTAATCACCGTATTCATCAGAAATCATTTAGGAAGCCTGGACCTGGGCCAAATGACTGTTGTGGTTTCAGTAGTACTGTTTTCTGGGGTCTCGTTGCTGTCCTCTGACTGGACTCTGTTCTCCTGTGTCTCTCTTGAATGTTGTCTGTTCCTTTGCACATTTGGACTCACCTTTGTGCTCTTTGGAGCATATGTCCCCACTCTCCCTGACTGTGGACTGCATGTCCTAATGAGCACCCTGTTTGTATACTTGATATTGTCATCTATCTTCCTAATTTCTGATTTTTTTCAGTGGGAGCCTTCCAAATACCCCCCATATTGTTATGGCATTTTCTAATTGTATTAACATTACTTATTAGTGGCCAAGTTAATGTCTAAGTACACCAGATATAATATCTACTCCTGAGGGACTGCCTATTAGTTAGTGCTGACAGAAATGGAAACACCTAGCCTCTTCCTTCTTACTGGATGAGGTGGGTGGGGGAAGACTTTGAGGAGGTCAGTGGATGGGGAATGAGCAGGACTTCTGGGTTAAACTTATTAATTGGCCTTTGGGTGAATGCATTAATGATGTTTGAGCAAGAGGAGAGAATTTACCTCTGAAATGCTCTTGGTTGGATGCTCCTACCCATATTATTCAGGACCTTCCAGCATGGCTTCTTGAAGAGCATTGCATAGGCTATATGACCCCAGGTCTATAAAATGGAGATGGTTTGTACTCAGAAAGCTAGCCTTCTGTGAGGTGATTCTGGCAATGTTCCTTAGAAACCTCAAATGTTCTGGGCCAGAGGAGCTTACCCAACTTGAGAAGAACTTTGGGGGCAGCCTTTGACATCTCTGCTGTGTGTGAGTACTTTAATTTCGTATGTCCTTAACATTATTTAGTAACACTTGATACTGGTTAAGATCTATGATCCATGTGAGTGTTGTTTGACAATCTGATCTTGTGAATTAGCTCAAGGTTTCTGGCTTTAGTGTGTGAACTACCTGAAATTTAATCCTTGTTTTTATAACTTTAGTTCTGAGCTTTGGGCAAGTTACTTAATTTCTCAATGATTAAATTTCCTATTCATAAAATGGAGGTTAGGAATAGTTTCTATATTGAATAATGTCTGTAAAATGTAGAGCAATATCTAACACTGAACTTGAACTTGATGTTATATTATCAAGATTCAGTCTAAGATCTGGGCCACAAAAACTAGCAATCACCATGTATTTAGTGCAGACCAAATACTGAGTCAAGCACTTTAAAATTACTGTTTTCCTAGGGGTGGGGATATAGTACAGTAGAGTGCTTTTCTAGTATGTGTGAGACTCTAAGTATGATCCCCAGCACCACAAAGATACAAACACCAGAATAACATTGTTCTATAGTTAATAAAATCATTCCAATGAGCAATGAAATAATTTCCACAAATGTGGAGGTGACTAAGACTAGTGTTTTCACTTTGTCCTTTTAAAGCATATCTCATCTGCATAAAGCAAAAATGCATGCTAAGCTCCACCTGCAAACTGAATGTCTCTGGGTCCTCAATATTCAAAATGCCACTCCAGCACTGACATCACCTGGGAGCTTGTTAGAAATTCAGACTGATTCTACCAAGGAAATGCTCATTAAATACTTGCATTTTAACAAGTCACCTCCTCCCTCGTGATTTGTATTCCTGCTACAATTTGGGAACTCCATTTTTGCCAGTTTTAGATGTTTCTTTCCCATGTAATTTTATCAAATACACCTGCCATGATTTCTAAGTAAATCCATTTTTAATTGCAGTCGATTGTCATTGAACTTTGTGGTTTAATCTTAAGCTACAGCCTGGGAGCTATTTTACTAATGTTCAGTGCCAGTTTGAAGGAAGGAAGAATGTAAGACAAAAAATAAACGTGTAGCTTTAAGCAGAATGAAAAGTTTCTTATTTATGCTAAGATTCCCTCCTAGTAGATTTAAAATTTTAAAATTCTGGCCGGGCGTGGTGGCACACGCTTGTAATCCCAGTACTTTGGGAGGCAGAGACCGGAGGATCTGGGTTCCTGGCCAGCCTCAGCTCTTTCTCTCTCCCTGTCTCTGTCTCTCTCTCTCTCTACTTAGTGAGGCCCTCCGCAACTTCATGAGACCCGGTTTCAAAATAAAGGATAAAAAATAGGGCCGGGGGTATAGCGCGGAGGTAGAACGCCCCTGGGTTCAATCCCCAGTACCACAAAAAAAAAAAAAATTTAAATTCTGAATTAAAAAACTAATATATGCCAGGTGCAGTGGTGCACACCTGTAATTCCAGCTGCTCTGGAGGTTGAGGCAGGAGGATCACAAGTTCAAGGTCAGTGTGGGAAACTTAGTGGGACTCTATGTCATTAAAAAAGAAAAGAAAGGGTTGGGGGTATAGCTCAATTGTAGACTGCCCCTAAATTCAATCCCTAGTACCACTAAAAATATAAATAAAAAGCAAAGGTACAATCACATGGAATCTAAGTATATTAATAGTTTTATACAGAAATAAATCTTATATTTTTAGTGTATGTTTCCCTTTACTTGAGTGTCTATAATTAGAGATGAGATAAGCACTGTAAAAACTTGCTAGTTATACAAAGTCACTGATTTTAGGGGTCTTTTGAAAGTAATTTATCTCAAATTTTGATCTGATGTCTTTTGGCTCAATTCTATGATTTGTGAAATGTTTTGCAAAAGTTTTATTATATGGATTTTGTGGATCATATTTGGTTGAGTAAATTGTGCTTCTTCGTTACCCTACTGATTATGAGAATATTTGGAATACTAATAACTTCTAGGTTCATAACAAAGCTAAACTTTGAGGCACATCAAGTCAATTACTGAATCAATGACAATGATCATATAAAGTAATACATTATTACTTTTATAAAAGAGTGCAATGTGGGGAAACATTGCCAATAAATTAAAGAAAAAGAATAAACAACTATAATCTTCAACTTATAAAAATAATAGCCAGATGCTGATTTTAATTCTCAGTCTGTCCTGGGACGTTGAAAACATTCCACAGCTTTAGAGCTATAGAAATAAAAACAACACAAAAGAGAATGAACAGTTTCTTATATCATGAGTGTTAACAACCATCATTTGCTTTTATCAGAGACACAAAGGCCACTGGGGAGGTGGGAAAGCTTCAGGTATTCTCTTATTGGGGGTTGTTGCCATGGGGCATTTGAAGGCAGGAAAATGAGAATCATATCTGGTATGGTTTGAATTTAGAATGTCACCCAACTTTTCATATTTTGTGACTGGCTAATCTCACTTAGCACAATATTCTCCAGTTCCATCCATTGCCCTGCAAATGACATAATTTTGTTCTTCTTTATGGCTGAGTAAAATTCCATTCTGTACATATCCCATAGTTTTGTAATCCATTCATCTGTTGATGGGCATCTTGGCTAGTTCCATAGTTTGGACATAGGAGGGACTCCATACAAAGGATAGAAACCTTAGATGAGTGAAGAAGGGGACCTAACTGAGGGAGATGGGAGGGGGAAGAGGGAAACACCTCAATGTTCATGATGTACATACACAAAGTTATCAAAGTCAATCATTATGCTGAGCACAGGAAGGAGGGGAGGGAGAGGGAATAGGGCAGGAACTGGCCGAGGGCTCAATGAGTGCTGTGAGCATGTGTGCCTCTACCACCCTGAACTTCATCAAGATGTATGATTACAATGCAACAATAACAATAATTTAAAAAATAATGTCATAATTTATTGTTTAAATTTAAAAATAATTTAAACAATAATTTAAAAAATAACCCCAAATGCCTGTGTGTTGAAAGGGCCTGAATGAAGGAAGGTTCAGAGGTGGAGCATGGCAGGAAGAGGTGTCACTAAGGACTTGGTCTTGGAGACTGTATATGTTCCTAGCCCCCCCCACACACACACTCACACTCACACTCACACTCTGCTTCTGGCCACCATGACTGAGGCATGCCTACCACATGCCTTATCACTGAGGTTTCTGCCTTGGAGCCGGCAGTCTGGACTGAACCTCAAAACTGTGAGCCAAATAAACCTTTCCTCCACTAAGTTTTGCTTTTCCACTATTTTTCTTCCTGGCGATGGAAAATCTGACTAAAACAACATCTCATACGACTAGTTTGAAAATCATATTTATTTAGTTTTTTCTAGTTGTTCCTAGGTTAGAAGTAGAGGCAAAAATTAAGGAAGCTGGAAATGATGAAACAACTTTTTATAATTCTAAGCTAATTTCTGCAGAAGTGTGGTTTGGCTTCCTCACTGGTTGCTGCAGAGGCTGAGGGTCAGAGTTCTATTGTTATGAATGGCCTGGCCACTGTCACTATATTAGGTCTCTCAGGGCTGAATCCAAAATGTTGATGTAAAAGAATTGAAAATATAAAACATGCTTTCATTATATATATATATATATATATATATATATATATATATACATTATATATATATACATATACACACACACACATGTATATATGATATGTGTACACATGTGTGTGTATAAACACAGATAAATATCTTCAAATAGTTTTAGGCCAATGTTCTCAAATATTACAAGTCCTTTAAAAATTATATATATATACATATATATATATGTATATATACACTTGAATACTTGCATTTGTGCTAAGTAAAATGCTCCCTTCCAGAATTGCAAAAGAAATAACAAGTCAGCCACTATTTTTCTGAGGTAATTTAACAACTGTTATTTTCTATCTCCTTTGGACCTCAGAATAAAGATGCAGCTGGGATTTAGGAAAGGAACTCTAAAAAGAATTGATATGTTGACTGAATTTATAGAAGCATTGATAAAACCAGGAATTATCAATGCAACCTTGGTAGTAGTTAAAGGACAGTGGCAGGAGAGGGAGAGATTTGTCAGCATCTTGTCAAGATCTGGTCATGATCTGTGGTACTGACCTGAGAAATGAAGCAATGAAGTCGTTTTATCCAACATTTGAGCATTTACTCTGTTCCAAGTGCAGTCTTAAGGGATGGTGATTTTTAAAAAGGATGCACTCAATCACTTTTATCTAGAAGTAAAAATCCACTAACTAAATATGACAGTGTCCTTCGGCTAAAAATATATTTAACCAATTGATGGGTCATCTTGTTACTTAAATTTATCAACTTTAAAAAGAAAACTATAGGAATCTATTTTTATGCAAATTGTAGAGACAAAAATTTTTAAGAAAAATAAAATTGGTCCCAGTTCTAAGGGAACAAAATTTTCAGCCTCTGAATTTTTTTGGGGGAAAGTGCTCCACCTAAAATACACTTGTGGTTGTGAAAGTGCAAATGATTTAGTACTCTAGAAGCATTTTCCATAGGTTCCTTATGAGAAAAACATATGCTACCTCAGAGATACATTTCCTTTTCCTTTAAACTTTATTTAGAAAAGAAAAGAATTGAAGATAAAGAGAAAAATATTTCTGCGGCTATAACAGTATTTTGAAACTATGAAAAAGAAAGATGAATAAAATATTAATGGTTTCATGGACAAAATAATCTTCTTCAAATCCTACATATTTCTATTGACTTGAATTTTCTACTGATTCACAAATATGACTTGTTTGTATGTCACAATTTGAGAAGTATTCAATTGGTTAAAAAAGGCATTCAGAGTTAGAAAATTAACAAGTAGAGTCTTTATTCAACAGAATCCATATCATTACTTTCTGAATATAACCAATGAACATTTTAAATACAATAATTTGCAAGAACTTCATATGGGAGATGTTGTCCATTGTGTTTAACCTAGTCATAGTGAAAGTTCATATGCATTCTAGGTACCATACAAACTAGTAAAGCCTGAGAGTGATTAAACTAAAATCCAGACTTCCAATGAGTCGCTAGAATTGTGAATTGTGAATTGTGCTGCTATAAACATGGATATGCATATATTACTATAATATTCTGATTTCACTCCCTTTGGAAAGATACCCAGGAATGGTATAGCTGGATCATATGGTGGATCCATTTACAATTTTCTGAGGAATCTTCACACTGATCTCCTTAGTGGCTCTACTAATTTGCAATTTCACCAACAGAGTAGAGAAGTTCCTATTTCCTCACATGCTCACCAGCATTTATTGTTTGACATCTTGCTGGTTGCCATTCTGATTGAGGTTAGATGGAATCACAGTGTAGTTTTGATTTGTATCTCCCTGATTGCTAATGATATTGAACATTTTTTCATATATTTATTGGCCATTTGTATTTGTTTTGTGAAGTGTCTATTTAGTTCAATTGCCCATTTCTTGAATGGGTCATTTTTTTATAAATATTAGTCCTCTATCAGAGGAATAGCTGACAAAGATCTCCCATTCTGAAGGCTCTCTCTTTAGACTCTGAATGGTTTCTTTTTATGAGCAGAAACTTACTAATTTAGTGTAATGACATCCAATTTATTAATTTTTGTTTTAATTTCCTGAGCTTTGAATATCTTACTGAGGAAGTTTCTACCTGTGCCTATATGTCAGAGTCTTGGACCTATGCCCTCCCCGAGTAATTCCAAAGTCTTTGGTTTAATTTCAAGGTCATTGATCCATCTTGAGTTGACTCTTGTGCATGGTGAGAGGTAGGGATTTAATTCCATTTTTCTACAAATGGATAACCAGTTTAACCAAAAGCACTTGTTGAAAAGGCTGTCTTCTCCAAAGTACATTTTGGCACCTTTGTCACAAATCAATTGGTTATATGTGTGTGGATTTGTTTCTGTATCTTCTATTCTATTCCATTGGTCTATGTGTCTGTTTTTGTGTCAATACTGTGCTGTTTTTATTGCTATAACTCTGTAGTATAATTTGAAGTCAGGAATTGTGATGTACTCCATGGTTCTTATTGCTGAGAATTGCTTTGGCTATTCTGTGTCTTTTGATACTTCATATGAAATTTATGACTGATTTTTAGGTCTGTGAAGAATGACTGGTATTTTGAGAGGGATGGCATTGACTCTGTAGATCACTTTTTGTAGAATGGTCATTTTGATAATATTTATTATGTCTATACAAGAACATGGGAGATCTTTCCACCTTCAAATATCTTCAATTTCTTTCTTTAGTGTTCTATAATTTTCATTGCAATGATCCCACTACTTTGCTGAATTTGTTGATCAGCTCTAGAAGTTTTTTGGTTGAGCATTTTATGTCTTCTAAATATAAGATAATGTCATCTGCAAATAGAGATTTCAGTTCTCCTTTTCCTATTTGAATTCCCTTGATATACTTCTCTTGCCTTATTGTTTAATTCTATTTTTATATACCCTCTTATTTCTTCTATTTACCCTCTTATTTCTTCTATGATCAGTCAAAAGTGCATTCTTCGTTCTTCATGTATTAATGTAATTTCTTTTGACTTTCCTTTTGTTGATTTCTACTTTCATTCTTTAATGAGCTGAAAAGATGTAGGGAATGATATCATGTTTTTTAATTTGCTGGTGCTTGCTTTGTGGTCCAGAATGTGGTCTATTTTGGAGAAGGTTCCATGAGCAACTGAGAAGATTATATATTCTCCGGGTGTTGGTTGGAATATTCTGTATATGTCTATTAGGTCCCTTTGCTTTATAGTGTTCTTTAGGTCTGAAGAGTCTTTACTCATCTTTTGCCTGGAATATCGATCTAATGGTGTGAGCAGTGTGTTGAAGCCTCCTAGTATTATTGTGTTTGGGTCTATTTGAGACCTAATATTTCAAAGAGTTTTGTTTATGAAAGTGGGTGTGCCCACATTTGGGGCATAAGTATATACTATCATTATATCTTCTTGTTTGATTGTTCTTTTATTACTAGGAAGTGACTTGCTTTGTCTCTTCTAATAAGTTTCCGCTTAAAGTTGGTGTTGTCAGATATAAGCATTGCTACCCCTGCTTGTTTTCAGTCTACATTTGCAAGTTATGTCTTTTTCTATCCTTTCACCTTTAGCCTATGGATATCTTTGCCTGTAATGTGAGTTTCTTGCAGGCAGCATATAGTGAGATTACGTTCTTTATTTCACATTGCCAGTCTATGACTTTTAATTGAGGAGTTTAGAATTTTGACATTTAGTGTTATTATAGAAAGATGATTAATGTGTCCTGTAACTTTTCGAATTTTATTTTCTGTTTGATATAGCATTATTTCTCCTTTGCTTAATTGTCCAGTTGGTGAAATACATACCTTCTCTGATTCAGGTATTTATTTATTTTTTTCTTCTTTGTGTTTAATTTCTTTAAGTATTTTCTCTAGTGCAGGCTTATTAGTCATGAAATCTTTTAGTTTCTGCTTGTCTTGGAAGGTTTTTATTTCTCCATCAATTTTGAATAATATTTTTGCTGTATATAACAGTCTTGATTGGAAGTTGTTTTCTTTCAGGGTTTGAAGTACATTATACCAGTCCTTCCTGGCTTTCATGACTTGGGTTGAGAACTCTGGAGCATTTCTTATTGTGTTGCCCTCAATGTCACCCTTTCTTTTGTTCCTGATGCATTTAAGATTCTTTCCTTGGCTTCTGTGTTAATCAATTTGATTATTATGTTGTTTGGAGTTCTTTTTTTTTTGTGGTACTGGGGATTGAGCCCAGGGGCATTCTCCTTCCAAGCTACACCCCCAGCCCTATTTTTTTATTCTTTATTTTTATCTTTTCTTGCTGTTCTAAATGTCTCCTGTACATAGATGTCCAACTTGTTTTTTATGTTTGGGAAATTCTCTGATATTATTTCTCTAAAAAGATTTCTATTTTCCTTCATTTGTATTTCTAAACCTTATTCAATAACTATTATCTGTAAGTTAGGTCATTTCATATTATTCCGCATTTTCTGGGTGTTTTGGTTGTCTTGTATTGTCTTATCTATTTTGTTGACTCTTCTGTCAATTGTGAATGAGCTGTCTTCCAAGAGTGAGATTCTATTTTCCAAGTGGTCTAGTCAGCCACAGGTGGCTTCTATTGAAGTCTTTAATTCATTTATTATCTTATTCATTTTGTTCAAAGTCTCTTTTGGTGTTTTACTTAGGGTGTCAATTTCTCTATTCATATGTTCTTTCATTTTCTATACACTTTCTCTGACTTCATTTCTGAGGCTTTGATCACATTTAAAATTAAAATTCTGAATTCACCTTCTGATATTTTCTGCAGCTCAGGATTAGTGATCTCCCTTGTTGTTGAATTGTGAGAGTTTATTATTTCTTAATTGGTCTTGTCATGTTTTCAAAATTCTGAGTTTTGTATTTCTGTTGTCTTGGCATCCTCTTACTCTTTGTATGAGATTCCTATGTGTATTTCTTGTCTTTTTATAAGAAGGTCTTTGCTGTGGATTTATATTTGCCTTCACAAATCTGTGTCATATAATCAGACTTTTGAGTTAGTCCCCCAGAACCTCTTTAAAAAGATATAGTTCTTATTCATTATAAGAAAACAGGAGTCTCAGCCAGGTGTGGTGGCACACGCTTGTGATCCCAGTACTTGGGAGGCTGAGACCGGAGGATTCGGGTTCACAGCCAGCCTCAGCTACTTAGTGAAGCCCTCCATAATTTAGTGAGACTTTGTTTCAAAATAAAGATTAAAAAATAGGTCTGGGGTGTAGCCCGGAGGTAGAATGCCCCTGGATTCAATGCCCAGTACCACCAAAAAAAAAAAAAAAAAAAAACAAACAGTGGCTGCTGGCCACTGTGCTTTCCAGGCCCAAACTCAGCAGAGGCAGAGTCTATGATGCTCCATTCAGAGCCTGAAGTCTGTTGGTTAGTATTTAATACCCCACAGACAGTGCCATTGCTCTGCTGGTTACAAAACTATGATATCCAACAGAGCACTGACCTGTGTCCTCTATGGCCACTGGAACTAATCTCAGCAGCACCAGAGGTTACTATGTTCTGAGGTTGTGGCTTGGCTGGCTAAGACTTGATGACCCAGGGTCACCACCGCTTATCTATTGGTTGCAATCACGTGGAATACTGTCATTCACTGGCATGTATTCTTGCCAGGCACAAACTCTGCTGGTGGAAAGAATGTTGTGTTCCCAGCCTGTAGCTGTGATTATATGAATCCCTGCTGAGCCCTAGTCTCCCTGCTTTCAGGGCCTAAGCTCTGGCAGGGAGAGATTGTACCATCCTGAACCTGGAGCTTGGGTGGCTCTGTTATTTAGCCCCAGAGCACTGCTGCTGCTCTGGCCAGCTGAGATGTAAGAATTTGCTGGCCTCTGTCCTTCATGCTTGTGGAGCCTAAACACTGCTGGGCAAAGGTTTATAACCTTCAGAGCCTGCAACACATTTACCTGAGTTATTTTATCCCACAAACACTGCTACAGGTGGTCCTTTGGTGATTACTGGAGACCCTGCAAGGGTGATGCAAACTGAGGTCACTAAGTTCCACCTGTTCCAGTGTCTTTAGGGACTATCTGCTAGTTCACATTCCTGCTATGTCTGACTGTAGCCCTTGCTCCCACTTCTGCAGGTATAGTTTGCCAACTCACATACACCTGATGTCTGTTTGTTGCCATGAAAGTCCCTGTAGTTGCACAGTCTCCAGCTTGGGTGGTTTGTGCACTCATTGTTGTAAGGAATGGCACTCAGGTCCCTGCAAGTAGGGACAGTTCAGCTGCAGCCCTGGGATTTTGCTGGGTAGTTTGGCTGGTTGGTGTGTGGATACACAGTGATCTTGACAAGGTGGGATGTAGACACAGTATTCCCTGCAGAAAGATCCTGTCATTTCTCTGTCCAAGTTCATCTGCAGCCACAGAAGTTCACTGGGTGATTTGGTTGGGCAGTATGGGGAGTCACAGTCTTGAGGCAGTCGAGCATGGAGAGAAGGATGTGATTGCTTTTGGTGATAGTTTTCTGTAGTCACTGGCTCAACAAGATTCTGCTTCTTTGCTGGAATTTGTCTCTGAGAGCCACTGGATCCTGGCAGCCACCAGCCCTGGTACTGGCTCAGCAAGATGGTCCCTGCTGCCATTCTACACTCATCAGATGAAACGTGATGAGCTCTTTTCAATCCTCTGCTCTCTGTGCTGTGTCCAATTCCACCATGTTTCTACTGTCTTTCTTCTGTTGAGTTCTGACTGCTTTTCTTCTATTGCCAAGAAGCAATCTTCCTCCTGGTTGAGTTCAAAGTCTCAGAGCAACTAAAACATGCTGTCGTCCTCAGTTATGCTATCTTTTAATCAGAACCCCATATGTTATATTTGGATTTGAAATGTTCCCCAAAGCTCATGTGACAAAAACATGTTCCCAGTGGATCAGTGTTGAGAGGTCAGGCATGGCTGGAGAAGGTGGGCCATTGGGGTGTGGTCTTGAGAACACTGTATGTCTGCAGGAGATTCCCCTCCTCCTCTCTCTCTCTGCTTTTTGCTGCCATGACTTGAGAGCTGCATGGCTGAGCCATGTACTCTGACACCATTGATGTGTGGTTTATTCCTCAGAGCCATACCTAGGTACTGAAACCTCTGAAACCATGAGCCCCAATAAATCTTTCCTTCTCTAAGTTGTTCTTATTGAGTGTTTTGGTCCAGAAATGGGAAAGCTGGCCAAAACACCATATGTAAGTTAAAAATTTCTAGTAGTCACTTAGAAAAGTTAGAAATAAACATATATACATATAATTAACATATTTTATTTAAGCTAGTATGTCAAATTAAGAGTTTTTTTTTTGCCATGTCTTCAACATAAAATTACTGAGATATTTTCTTTATTAAATTTAATCTAATGTGTATGTTGTATCAACAGGAAATTTAAGTTAAAAACTATTTCATGTGCTCAATAGCCACATGTATACTGGCCCTTTTATCAAATAGCAGAGGTCTAGATCTTTTATTTATCCCTGATATTTCAATTGCTACTGAAAAATCACTTAAACAAAAATTTACAAGTTAGACCTTGCACGTACTTGGAGAAAGAGAAAGGGAAGTTTATAAATGTAGGAAAATGAAAGATCTCTTTTGATGAAAAAAACAAGGGATGTCATTTATTGTAAATTTTAATAACATCTTTTACTTTTATTTCCAGTTTATAACATTTATTTTTTGCATGCTGCTACTGTAATTCTACATTAGGAAGATGATCTCCCTTAAAATGCTATTCTGATTTATTTTAATAAGTGTTCTTGGAAAACATTAGATTATTGGAATTGCTACAATAAAAAATACTATCAGTCTAAAACAAAGTTCAAAATGGTATTTAAGAGACAGGTTTTCTAATAAATAAAGAGAAGAAAAGAATATAGATTTTACAGTTACAGGTCATCCTTTTAATTAGGAAGCCTTAGCAGTTTTAGATAATAGTTGGTAAAAGAAAGTGAACAATCTCAAGAGTACTTAGAGTGACCCATAAATCTTTGTAATAAAGCTGTTGGATTGATTAATTTGTTTGTAGCTTGTCTATGTGCCATTAATGACTTACTGAATTCCTGATGACTACAGAATTCCTCAGAATTTTTTTTCTATTTTACATTTCTTTTCTTGTAGTGATTCTATTTTGAAATTTTGATTTCCAGCTTGTATACATTTGTCCTTAAAGAATGTATTACATAAGTATGCCTAGTATTTGTATGCCTAGGTATACTACATCAGTAAACTGTCTTTTTCAAAATTGTGTGACCTAGTCATTTGGTGCTTTAAATATCACTAGTTAGGGATTTCATGCAATTAAATAGTAATTTAGTACAAATTCCAATACTTGATATCATCTCTCTCTCTCTGTCTCTCTCTCTGTCTCTCTCTCTGTCTCTCTCTCTCTCTCTCTCTCTCACACACACACACACACACACACACACACATACACACACACACACACACACACACACTACAAACAAGGGTTAAAACTGCCCTGAAATATGTAGTATGTAGCCAAGAAAAGCGTATCCATGGAGGTATATTAGAGGTACATGAAGCTTATAATGTTATAATTCTCCTTAGTCAAAGGCCATTATTTATACATGATTAAGATGACTAATAAAATAAATTTTATGCCCTTCATGAAAAACTAAATAATGGAAACAACCTGTCATATGTGGTATAACTTGCTCTTTTCAAATCTGATTACCCAGGCTTTTTCCTGACCATATGATACAACACTTATTTTTATCTGGTAATATAATTTTATTCATGATTTAATATTTTCTTAGAGGCATCATTTAACCTAATAAAAGAGACAAGGAACACTATGTCATCAATGATCAAGACTAAGAGTTTTATACAAATTTAAACATGAGATATGACTCAAAGTGCTTCAAATGCTAGGCTTTACTTTTTTGTTTTGTTTTGTTTTTGTTTTTGTTTTCCAGGATGTTTATTTTCCACATTTTATACATTGGAGATCTCTATAATTTCACATTATTTCTAAAACCCTCAAGTTAAAATATACTTTTTATTGATATCTTTGTCCCCTTTACCTTCATGTCTTGATCTAACAATAGAACAGGTCTGATTCCCTGTACATATCTGGCCATGTCTTCCTTTTGTGTCCTAGCACATGGTCTTGAAAGGGCTTCATCTGCCCTCTTCAGCTGGTTGACTCTTAGTCAACTTTCAATTCTTTGTTCATTGACAGCACTACAAGAAGCCTTCTCTGATCCTCAAATAAAGTTAAGTTCCCCCAACTACCCTTAGATCTCCCAAGGTGAGAATGCTTAGTAATATGAATACATTCCTCCTACATTAGGCTGTTCCCTGAAGGCATGAGCTGTGGCTTAGTATACATACACTCACAGTGCCGAGATCATGGGTGGTGGGTGGATGTGGAATGAACGAGAGCACACATGGTATGCTTTGCTTGACTAGACTTCATCTCATATGTTTTGTATATGAAATACCAAGGTTCAAATAAAGTGTCAAGAAGAAACATTTTATTTGGTCTGAATTTGAAAATTAATTCCAAGATTAGTAATTACTACAGAAGTTCTTTTTCTCTGATAAACCCTATCTACAATTTTTCTTACATTTTAGAGAAGACTAATATCAGCAGTGTTTTTTTTTTCTTTCATTTTTTTTCTGTCACTCCACAGCATTTGGATAAGCCCAAACTCATTTTTAGCTATTAGGTTAAATTTTATGTATTAGGGTAAGATATTTAGATTTACTATCATTGACCATAATTGCGTTAGAAGAAAGCCTTCCTTTTTTTAAGAAGACCCTTTTGGCTAGGTTGAGAACTTAGTCTGTACGATTGCATATTTGTGCCCAATTCAAATCCAGAGCAGCTGCTTTTGTCTTTTAACATCATTAGTTTTCTCTCAGGGCCATTGTTTCCATAATAGTTGAAGAAACATTCCAAGAAACACTAAAACTGTCTCTGTAATCATTGCATTGAGTGATTCTTAGAGCGGCACATTTGTTTGAAAATAACTAATGATCTTGGACTTCTTCCAGGCATCATACACATTTGGAATATTTATTTTTATTCAGGAAAGTGGTATAAACACATGTCTTCTTTCTTAAAGAAAAGCTGTCTTAGTTCCCCTCATGCACGGACTTAATAAACTCTCCACAATAAAGAAGTGTTGATTATTGCTTTGCACAGTTGTAGCAGCCTCATTAGTTTCACTACATAGCTTGAAATGGTTTCATGCCAAATTAAAAATGTAGGTCATTCAAAGGACTAATGGTGCTAGTTCAGCATGAAGTGATTTCAAGCTCACCCATATCCAACAGTCTTTTATCTTATTCTATTGCAAACCATTTCTAGCAATGGTTATAATTTTATATGTCATTTTTATGAAAGCATTTGTAATTGCATTGTTAGAAACACATGCCTTAAATGTCCATCAGATCATGGAATGTTTAAGGCAGTAATTGTTAATGCCTGATGAAATACTCAGAAGATTTTTCCCTTTAATTTCAGGAAAAGTTTTAGAATTTATATTTTACAGAAATGCATTTCATTGGATTTAAATGCATTCCAAAAACTGTATTCCATTGGAAGTTACTTCCATGAGCTGTGATCATGTACTATTTGAGAAGGAACAAAGAAAGTAAATTTGAGACCTGTGAATGAAATTCTTTTTTATGGTTTTCAATATTGCAGGACTGCTCAAAAGTCTGAAATATGCATTGACAAATCCCACCAATGTATCAATGACAATAAAAATATTTCATACTTCTTACCCCTCAGTTTAATTAAATTTTCATCAGTACTTATCATTTTAACTGCTCATGCTATCCTTCAAAACTAGCTATTTATTTATTGAGGAACAAAACAATTTCATATTTCAAATATCAAAAAGTACAGAAATGTGTAAAATAGAAAGGATACTTAGGATTCCGCATGCACTGCCTCTTTCCTCCATGTGGATATTTACTGTCATTAAACACTCTCTTTATATTGATGAAAGGGAACACATATGTATGCACATATGTATATATGTATATGCATATATTTTTAACACAAAGGTTAACAGATCAGTCTCAGTTTCTTATGGTGTGTTCCTTTTTCTTTCATGGGCTTAGAGATGCCAGTGTAAATATTCAATTTAGGAATTTTGGATTAAAATCTTTAATTAAATCTTCTTTATAATGATTTATTTTGTTACACAGTTTTGGTCACATTTTCTTATCAGTGTTAAATTTGCTTCTTAAAGGTTAATCAAATTATAAATTAAGTTCAGAAATGATTTAAGTAGCATTAAAATTGCCTGCACCTTGGTGATATTGTTGAGCTCTATGTAAACACTAGAAGCTTGAGCTTTTCTAGGAGGAGGCAACACTTGGATTAATTTCTGTAGTACCTGTGTGGAATCAAATGATTAGATTACAATTCTCTCTGGGAACCAATTTTAGTGAATTCTATTTTTCAAGCTTAAAGTTTATTTGTAAAGAACTGAGAAAAATATTTTTGTTACATTTTTCCATAATTATTTTCCTCATCCTAACATTTTAAGCATTTTCACATTCTCTGTTTTTCAATGCCTATGGTACCTCGTAACTTAGCTATTGTTATCATATTTTTTAAAAATGCATCTTTAGAATTTATATATTAAATCTACTTTAATTTTTTTTCCTATTTGTTAGTCTCTTCTTTTATACATTGATTTCCACCCCCCTTCTTTCAGTGTACTCTATCTTGTAGTAAGTAACTTTGTTAAATGGATTCTTTAACCATTTATTTTATTGTTTATTTTAAATTAAAATTTTAAGTATGAATTTTCTTAATACCATTGTTTTATCAGCATCATATAGGTTCCAGGATAAGGTGAAATATTTTAATCACTATTTTCCAGATAACCTAAGTGTTTTATTTAATTCTGTTTTCTTTCCACTTTTAGATTGTATTTTATTTTAATATTTTATTGGTGCACTGTAATTATACATCATAGTGAGATTCAAAGTGATATAGACATACATGCACACATGACTTGGCACATTTCCCTTCAGACCCTACCCCACTCCTCTCACCTTGTACATACTAGTGATATTGGTAGTGATGCTTTCATATATAGACATAGCATTATTTGAACTATTTCCTTCATTAGTTCTCTTTTTTCCTCTCTCCTTCTCCCTGCCCTATCCCCTCTCACTATTCTACTTGTCTCTCTCTTCAATTATCTGAAGTCCCTTTTGTTTTCTATTTTATCTGTACCTTCTACATATAAGAGAAAACATACAACCCTTGACTTTCTGTGACGGGCTGATCTCCGCATAACATTCTCTAGTTCCATCCATTTACCTTCAAATGAAATAATTTTATTCTTTATAGTTGGGTAAAATTTCATTGTGTGTATACCACAATTTTGTTATCCATTCATCTGCTGATGACACCTAGTTTGGTTCCATAATTTGGCTATTGTGAATTGTATTGCTATAAATATGAATATGCATTTATCACATTAGTATTCTGACATTAATTCTTTTTGGAAAGATACTGAGGAGTGGAGTAGTTGGTTCATAAGTAGGAACCATTCCTTGTATTTTGAGGAACTTCTATACTGATCTCCATAGTGGCTACACTAATTTGCAGTCACACCAACAGTGTATAAGAGTTCCTTTTTCCCCATCCTCTACACTATTTGTTATTGTCTGTATTCTTGATGATTGTCATTCTAACTGTAGATAGATGGAATCTCAGTGTAGTTATGATTTGCATTTTCCTGATTACTAATAATATTGAACATTTTTCATATTTTTATTGGCCATTTGTATTTCTTCTTTTGAGAAGTGCCTATTCAGTTCTGTAGCCCATTTTTTATTGGGTTGTTTGTGTTTTTAGTGTCAAGTTTTTTAAATTCTTTATATATTCTAATATTACTCCTCTATCAGGAGTAGCTGATAAAGAATTTCTCCCATTCTGTAGATTTTATCTTCAGCCTCTTGATTGTTTCTCTTGCTGTGCAGACTCTTTTTAATTTGATGGCAACTCATTTATTCAGTTTCAGTTTTATTTGCATTTTGTTTGTCCCAAGAGATTTTAAAAACTAGCCTTTAAGTTTCTGTATAGAGAGATACTTTCATTTTCTGCTATTATGACTAATTTCTGGCAATATTGTGTTAAGGCCAGTGGATGCAGATTATACATGCTACCCTTTTTGTTTCTTAATAATTATTGAAGTTCCTTTGTGGTTAAATATATGTTCTGTGGTCTATAAATTCACTTGCATTAAACATATTCATTTAAGCTATGCTGAATGTTATTTATATCAATACACATTAACACACATACATATATATTACTATTTGTAGATGTATATAAATACATAACACATATGACCTATAACCTACATCATTGATTATGACATTTATTTTTTCTATATCACTACTCAATTCTCATTTTTATTTTGTCGATGGCACTTGTGGCCTTAAAGAGGTAAGTCAAGATCTCCTTCTCTAGTGCTTCCCATCTCTTCTTTGTATCTTTTATTATGTTTTATGAATGTGCCTTTATGTATTTGATACATACATATTCTCTGTAAATAAGGGTTCTTTCCCATTGAAAATTGTTCCTACCTTGTTTAATGTTTCATTGGCCTAATTTTAATCTTATAGTCATTTTGTCCCTTCTTTTCTCCTTTCTCCATCCTTCCCCTATCCATTATTCCCTCCCTTCCCTTCCCTCCTCTCTCCCTCCCTTCCTTCCTTCATTCCAATATACATTTGCCCATTCTTTTATTTTTAATTGTTCTGTATTGATTTTTTTACTTGTGTTTTATGTGCAGCTAAGTTTGGTGTTGCTTTGTTATTCAGTCAGTCTGAAATATTATGTTAATAAGAATGACAATTTTTTTTTAGTTTTGAGGTATGCATTTTAATTAAGACTTTTACCATATTATCTTTTTGTTTTTCATTTATGTGAGTGTGAATGTGTGTGAATGTCTGTGTTTGTATGTTTCTTCTGGTATTTCTAAAGGTTTACATATTTTGTTTTAAACGAATTCCTTTATAATGTTTTATTAATGCTTTACTCCCCTATTAATTTACAAGATATTTATTATATGCCTTTTATGGGTAATAATTAATGCAAAAACACATTTGCAAATAATGCTATTTACTACTTGCAAGGAAGACTACTCATCAACTTAGCACAAGTCAAATTTTTCCTCAGTCCTCAGATGTGCATATTGTTTTGAAAGTTCTAAATTAAATTCAGTATATCCAAAGCCAGTCTCATAATCTTCTCTACTCTTGCAAATACTATTTTTCCAGATCTCATATTTTATTACACCTCACCATTTCCACCTATATCTGGAAGTCAAAGACTTTATTTTGACCTTGGTGCTTTCTTCCCCCTGTATCCATAATTAACCTATTATCTGAGTATCTCAAAAAGGATCTGCCTACTCAATCTCTATCATTACTCCATAACAATCTAATAACTTTTATTACTTTGACCTCTGTATCTTTCTTCAAACTGGTTTATTCACATAAGTTTTGGGTATCCACCAGTAGCTGTTTAGTATCCAAAATATTTTTTTAAAAAAATAGCCCATTCTAAAACCTCCCAAATGACTTTCTCTATTAGCTAAAAATAAATTTTTATATTGGCCTATAAGGCTTTACGCAGCCTGGTCTTGCATACTTCTCCTATCTGGGGAACTTCCTCTGCTCTGACTATAAAGATATCTTTAAATTTCTCATATTGTGTTGTTTTTACTACTGCTCTGGGCATTTATTCATTTATTCAGCAAGTTGTGACTTTTGGTACTCTGGAAAATATTTTTAATGCTTCTATTTATATGATTCAGAATTATTTCCCTATTGGTTTATGGCCATCTGCTTTAATTTTCTAATATTCATCTCACAGTCTTCTAATTTGTTCAATATGTCTTTATTACAAATATAATCTGCTTTTTAAAGAACATGAAATTAGCCAGAATAATGAGATGGATCCATGTATAACTGTTGGAATATGGTCTATATATTATGTCTGTCTTTCATGACTGCTGTTCAGCTTCTGTAACTTTCCTTTTAGTTTCCAAAAATGGCAGTAATATAAATGCCCGATACATTACTACATAAATTTGTCAATGGGAACATTCAAAATGACTCCCTCCTTGAACAGATTTTAACAGGCATTTACTTTTCAAGTAGAATGTCAATAATTTTAGAGTTTATGGACTTTACCTTAGACATCTGAACAGATGAATATCTGTAAAATATTCTCTTTATAGAGTTAGGAATTACTAAATGGGGCCCATTGGAAAGGACATCCTTTTCATTTCAAATCTTTGCATAATTATTACTTACATGCAACAGCTGAGACTTCAAAACCAAAATGAGTTAATCTGATGTTCATTTCATGGACTGTGTTATGGGAACATGCACCTGCCTTGCCATAGGCACCACTTCCACAGGGAAGAGGGCAGTTTTGCACATCTAGCATAAAAGATGCATAGCACTCTCAGAGCAAAGTCTTGTTGTAGTAGTCGATGGTGACTCTAGCATTTAGAAGATCTTAGATTTAGTCATAATTCTGATGTGTTTTAATACCCTGTGCATTGTTTTCACTACCATGAATGTCATTTCCTAATATTTAAAATAGAAGTAATGTTAAGTTGAATGTTTCCTAGACATGTGTTGCTTTAATACTGGAAACAAAGTCAGGATAAGTCACCTTCCTTACTTCCCATCTGAGTTAAAATATTCAACCCAGAAATAGTGTCTGATTTAATTTAAAATGCATGTTTACTAAGAGAAACCCTAAATAAACAAATATCCCAAATTGAGTTTACATAGGGTAAGGTAATATGAAGAAACATATGTATTTACAATAAATAACGTGCACCTTAGAGAGATGATAGGCTGGCTGTAAGAGACAGAAGTGTAAGGGAATATGAAGAAGCATATGTATTTACAAAAAATAACATGTACCTTAGAGAGATGATAGGCTGGCTGTAAGAGATAGAAATGTAAACTTCAAGAGCCAAACTTCCTGAATTGGAATCCCGCCATGTCCTTTAATAGCTTTGTACTCTCATTCAGATAATTTGTATCCAAGTGACTCCTCATCTGTACAACAAGGATAACAATGCTGCCTACCTTGTAGGGTTATTAAAATGATTAAATGAGTATTAAATTGCTTGACATATAGTAAAATCTCCATTATTATTTTCATCATCATAATCATTAGATTTTAGCTGCCCACTTATAACTCTAAGGCACTTTACTCAGTAGTTTGGTGTGGTATGGTTCTTCTTCATCTGTTTAGAAATAGACTACAATGTGAAAATTTTGGACAACTAGAGAAGTCTAAAATAATATATCTTTTAAGAAAATGATGTCTTACTCCATTCAATTATCTATTATGCCAGAAACACACTTAAACTGACTGAAGATTCACAATGCTCATTTCTTTATTCTTCCATTCATTCAAATATGTTCAAAACGACACAATGAAGCAGATTATGGTCAGAAAAACTAAGTTTCTTATTCCAACTGTATTGACTATAATACTTTGGTAAAATTCCTAATATTTCTGAGTCTCAATCTTCATATTTATAAGTTACATTCTACTCTGGAGATTTAATGATAACTGTTTTCTCTTGAAAATGTCCTTAGTATATACGCCTTAGTTTAAAAAATAAACTAAAAATAAACACAACATTAATGCAATGAATGTTAAAAAGAAGGGGGAGGAGGAGAGGAATAATTTAACCTGGAAATTGTTGGGAGGGTCCAAAGATTCTTTTCTTATGGATTTTAAACGTTGATTCAAATGTATCCCTGGTCCACACTAGTTCAGTACTGGCTGACTGATTGAAGAATTTAATGAATGAGAGGCATATATCTGTGCTGTTAAAGAATCAAAGTAGAATCTCCATGTGGATGAGGTTTGCTGAATCTGCTGTTGTTCTCCAATAGCAGTTTCACCACACAATAAAAATTTAGTTAAGCAGAATATGGCAAACTGACAAATTTCTAATTAGCAATATTTTGAGAGTTTAAGTATTGTGACTCAACAAACAAAATATTTTGAATAATTAAAAAGAACTACCTTGCTTCCAGCTGAACTGTTAAATACAGATAATTGTTAGAACTTGGGTTTTTTTTGCTTACTGATACAACTACATTATACTGCCCAGTTAATCATTCTTGTTATAAAAATTGCATTACTTTTAAAGTAGATTTACACAGATTTTAGAACCATTATTTAAAAAATATTTTCCAGCCGGGCGTGGTGGTGCATGCTTGTAATCCCAGTACTTTGGAAGGCAGAGACCGGAGGATCCGGGTTCGTGGCCAGCCTCAGCGCTCTCTCTCTCTCTCTCTCTCTCTCTCTCTCTCTCCCCCCCTGTCTCTCTCTCTCTCTCTCTCTCTCTCTCTCTACTTAGTGAGGCCCTC
>PVJS01023100.1:0-29931 GCA_004027185.1 Glis glis | reverse complement strand
ATGGTGGCGCACGCTTGTAATCCCAGTACTTTGGGAGGCGGAGACCGGAGGATCCGGGTTCGCGGCCAGCCTCAGCTCTCTCTCTCTCTCTGTCTTTCTCTTTCTCTATCTCTCTCTCTACTTAGTGAGGCCCTCCGCAACTTCGTGAGACCCGGTTTCAAAAATAAAGTATAAAAAAGTAGGGCCAGGGGTGTAGCGTGGAGGTAGAACGCCCCTGGGTTCAATCCCCGGTACCGCAAAATAAAAAGAAAAAAAAGAAAACAGGTTTATTTAGCTCACAGATTTGGAGGTGGAAAGTTCAAGACTGAATAGCTGAATAGGCCTATCTATTCGGTCTCTGGTGAGTTGCCCCTGGCTATATCACAACATGATGAAGAAGTAGAAAAAGAGGCATCTTGTGCCAAAGGGGCCAAGCACATGGGGTAGGACCACTTTATATAACCAGCTGCTGTCATGAGAACTCATTGCACAAGACCAGCATTAATGTTAATCTCTTCCAAGGGTGGGGCTCTCATGACCTCTTTACCTTGCACAAGGCCCACCTTTAGAAGCTTCCACCACCTCATCACTGCTGTATTGGGACCAAGCTTCCAGCACGTGAAACTTTGGGGGATATACTCAAACATATATCCAAACAATAGAAAGAGTGAACATGTATTTAATTGTATGAAATATTTATGCTGCTGTGTGGACGTTCACATATGAATAGAGCTTATTTATGGAGGCTTACTAAGCACAGGAGTATGCTGTGAGACTAGGGTTTAAAATCTACATTTCTTTTTTGCCTACTAACTATTCATTTACACCAATATACAATGCAAGAGGAATTTCTAGAAGACAGGCAGGAGAAGAAGACACATAGTTCTTGCCTTCATGTTCTGCCACGATCAAGTCAACAACTGATTTTCACATCAGCAGAGGGAGAAACTTAGAGTTTCTAGCTTCTTCCAATGTTTTCAGATCCAGCCTCTCCCTCCTCCTTAGAGATACTAGCAACAACCAGATAGCACTGTCATCAGAGTCAGTCTCAGCTTTTTAGGACACCTCATTTATTATTTTTTAAGTTGGTGCATTATAGTTATACACCATAATGAAATTCAAAGAGATGCATTCATATATGTGCACATCTTCTGGTGTGTTGCCCTCCACACACACCCCTCCCCCGCCTTTCTCTCCTTACATGCTAGTGAGATTGGTAGTGGTACATTTATATATGAACATAAAATTATTTGGTCAGTTTCTTTCCTCAAGCCTCCTTTTCCCCCCTCTCCTTCTCCTTCCCCCAACCCCCATTCATTGTTCTATGGGTCTCTCTCCTGATTTTCATGAAGGATGTTTCCTTTCCTATTTTCTCTCTAGCTTCCACATAGGAGAAAAAAATGTGGATAGGGCACTTCATTTTAGTCTGGTACAAGGAACTCATAGATGAACATTAGTCTGTAGATCACACCTTGAGTAGCACTGATGTAAAGTACTCATGAACACGGTTGGTTTCAGCAGCATTTATTTTGTGTCCTTAGACTTAGCAGGAACAAGGATATTTTACTTGCTACTCCCTCCTTAATTCTTTTCTTTTATCATGTTTATGTACCTGCTGTCCTCCTTTTCTTCACCACAAGTGAAACAGGCTTAATGACCACATAAAACATCTTAGGTAGCCAGCATCTAAAATGATCCCTGATAGCCGGGCGTGGTGGTGCACGCTTGTAATCCCAGTACTTGGGAGGCTGAGACTGGAGGATCCGGGTTCACGGCCATCCTCAGCTACTTAGTGAGGCCCTCCGTGACTTAGTGAGACCCTGTTTCAAAATAAAAAGAACAAAAAATAGGGCTGGGGGTGTAGCTTGGGGGTAGAATGCCCCTGGGTTCAATCCCCAATACTGCAAAAAAAAACAACAACAAAAATAAAATGATTCCTGATACTATTCAGGGGCAAGCAATGACTCACATCTTTGCGTAGTTTCCTTCCATATTATATCAGAATAGACCTATATGAATAATAGGCTGTGGTGAAAATGATGTCATGTCACTTCTGAAAACTCATCTTAGTTTCTTCCTTGCTCTCCTTGGATCACTTACTCTGGGTGCCGGAACCCGCCGGCAGAGCTGAAAGGTTCGAACGGTTCCTGAAACAGGGAGTGAGGATTAAGAAAAATAAAGAGAGAGAGACAAAAGATAATTTTTCGGGAGGGCTCTCAGTTCCATACTGCAGCAGCCTCTACTTTATTCAGCCCAGTCTTTATATATCCTTTTAGAGCACCAGAAATAGATACAAAGTCCCCTCCACCATACAATGTCAACGCCCCTTTCCGTTAACCTGATCTCTCCAGACCACCTCCCTCCTCCGCCTGCACCTGGGGAGTCAGGTCCCCTGGGTGGGTGAGGTCACCTGCACCTCCTGGATTGAAGAACAATCAAGTATCTCCTCAGATAGCCTTCGGCTATAGAAATGTATAGCACTCTTAACAACAAGTCTTAATCGTCCTGTTTGGCAAAGCTTATACCTCTCAAGGCTGTGTTTGCATCTATGAGCCTGAAGCCAAAGAAATGGCTCCCCACATCTGGGTTAGCCAGTTCCTGTGTTACGACTGCATTTCAGAAAGGCCCAGTTGGCAAGGCCCTGAAGATTTCAGCAAACATTGAGCAAGGAACTGAGGCCTTCTGCCAGTAGCCACATGAATGAGCCATCTTGTAAGAGGAACTTCCAGTCCAGTCAAGCTGTCAGATACCTTCAGCCCCAGCCAACACCTTGACTACTCTATCAACAGAAACCCTTAGCTACTATTAGCCACATAAGCTGCTTCTGATTCCTGGCCTTCAGGAACTGTGGGGTGTAACAAATGTTCACCTTTAAAAATAAAAAAAGCTAAATATCAAGGTAATTTGTTACACAGCAATAAATAAATAACATGCCTTATATCTTATAAAATTTAATTTTAGGTATCAACATATGCTTAGTAAGCCAGACAGTATGACAATGGATGTTTGAGAAGTAATTATCTTTACTAAATCTGTCTTGGTTGCTCTTTACAGTCACACTTAGGAGGAGTTTTTAGAGTGGTGAATCTAAAGAAAAGGGATTTTCTGAAATGCTTAATTCCTCTGATCATGCTATTAAAAGCATTATGCATGCATTATGTCAAGCTTTCTGAAATTAATAGTAATAGCTTATTTCTCTTTATTCCAGCCATGAAAATGAAGCTATTTTTAAATGAATATATTTAGGATTAAAAAAAAGTCACTTAGAAGCATATGGTACTCCTGGGCTTGATATCTTCTTTCCAGTGGACTCATACATTTTGTTGTAATTTGAATCTGTAAATTCCTACAAACTTTTTTTCTTTTATAGGTACAGTGAAACAAACCTGTTGCTCCATCTATGGGGAGGCTGGGGCTGGAGGATCCTTGAGCCCAGGAGTTTGGGACCAATACAGTAAGACCCTGTCTCAAAAAATGAAACTAAATTAAAATCTTATTCTCAATATTAATATTATATTGCTTGTTTAAACTCTAAATGATCTCTCTCATTCTCAACTTTAAAATTTCCTTTCAATTTACTTAAGCCTCTATCCAAGAGCTACCTTAACTTTACATTCTCCCTTTGGTTTTTTAATAAAGTTTTCTACATTATGTGGAGCCATACCAAATTCTCTTTTCATAGCTTAATCTTCTTGGTTTACAATTCAAAGGTTTCCTATTAAATGTTTGTTTTCTTAATCTTTTCTGAAAGTGTTATCAGCTTTGGTTACCAAGAGCTATATAGCACTTTACTAAATTTTATGACAAAAATAAAGAAAAGTGATTTCATAACAAGAAGGATCACAAAGTTTTTACCCTAAATAGAATTACAAGAATGGATCTTATTATAAGCACTAAGATCTTTTCTCCTGCTTTCTCTGCAAGGACTTCACATGGAAGGCATAATTAATTTATAGGATGAAATGTATTGTATGAGCCAAGGCTCATTTTCCTATCTTTGGAGTAAAATTTTGGTTTGATACTATAATAAATTTGTAACTTTACACATTTATTCAATAGATATTAACTGCATCAAATCTCAATATCACCTGCAATATGGAAAACTTTGCTTTACATAACAAAGAGCTTATATTACAGGAACTTTCCTTTCAATAAAAGGAATAAAGCATATATCCAAATAACCACTGGATAACTTGATTTTAATATTAAATTTAATATATTTGAATAAATGATGACTATATGGTCATTAGGAGTATTCAATAAAACTAACATTGTTAAAATAAACAAGTAAAATATCAACATTTTTTGTAACGGAACTAGTTTTTGGGGGATATAGCCAACATTCTAGCTTTCAATAATAAATTAGTTTGACAAAATAAAAAGAATTCTCTTCTTTGTTCTTCCTATCTCCCCTATTTTGTCTTTCACACTATCTCCCTTTTTCTCTCACCTATTTTTTTTATTTTAGTACTGGGGATTGAACACAAAGGGCATTCTACCTCTGAGCTACATAGCCCCGGCCCTTTTCTAGTAGGTTGTTGAGGTTGGCCTTGAACCTGTGATCCTCCTTTCTCAGCCTACGAATTACTGAGATTCAGGCATGCACCAGCATGGCTGGCTTTCCTTTTCTTCCTATGCTTTTTAATAAGTCCAATCATCAAGAAATGCTAATGTTGAAAACTCTGTGGTTCTTATGCTCAACATGTAGTTTACACTTATCAGTTTACTTAATAAAATTTTCAAAATAGTTTCTTTTTTTGCAGTACTGGGGATTGAACCCAGGGGCATTCTACCTCTGAATTACACCCCCAGCACTATTTTTTATTCTTTATTTTGAAACAGGGTCTCACTAAGTGGAGGAGGGCCTCACTAAGTAGCTGAGGCTGGCCGCGAACCTGGTCTCCACCTCCCAAGTACTGGGATTACAAGTGTGCACCACCACACTTGGCTTATGTTAGTCATTTTGATTATTATGTTGCATAGAAAAATTCTTCTTTAGCCGGACATGGTGGCGCATGCTTGTAATCCCAGTACTTGGGAGGCTGAGACTGGAGTATCTAGTTGCGGCCAGCCTCAAATACTTAATGAGGCCCTGCACAACTTAGTGAGACTCTGTTTCAAAATAAAGAATAAAAAATAGGACTGGGGGTGTAGCTCGGAGGTAGAATTCCCCTGGGTTCAATCCCCAGTACTGCAAAAAAAAAAAAAAGAATAAAAGAAAAGTTCTTTGATCTTGTTTTGTTGGTGTTCTGAATGTTGCCTGTACTTGGATATTCAAGCCTTTTTCTGTGTCTGGGAAATTCTCTGATATTATTCTCTGAAATGTTATGGTCCATTACACTTTTTACTCGTCCATCTTCTTAGAGATGGGTGATCTTCAATTGAGAAACTCACTCACAAGCAAGGAGAGGGCTACTTACCACTCTAACTTATAAAGAATATCTCCACTTATATAGACAATCAGAGGTTTTACCTGTGTTGTTACAACAAAGTCTTTATGTGTAAATAAAAGTAACTTCATGGGAAAAAAGCTTGGGGGGAAGGAAAACTGGATAAGTTTCACATGGTAATCTGCAAGGATACCTGCTGTTTTCCAGCCAGGCAGAACTCTGAGTCACTGGGCAAGGCTCAAGCTTTACTGAGATCCATATTCGGGTTTTTCCCAGCTATGCTCAAAGCCATGTCGCTTGTTCTCAGAGTTTAGCAATTAGCCTGTCAGAAAATGCATTATGGGTCCTGGTCCCTTCATTTCCCCCTTTTTATTAAATATGGAAGCAGGGAACATATTCAACTGTGCATCTGGTAACAGACCCATCATAATTAGAGTATGGCATTGTTCCTTTACTTGTAGGCATAATCATCTAATAGCACAAATAATCCCTATACATAGCAGAAATAATAAACAACCTATTCCAGCAATAATCAAAATTCTAATATTAAGACCAGAGAACCAATTAGCACAGTTTAACCAATAAAACCTTTGTTCAATAGATTGAAAGGTAGATTGAGAGAACTGTGTATGAATATCTCGTAACTGTTGTTTAATTTATTTTGTAAATACCTAATGATGTCATTGAGGGATATATTGAAAACTCCAAGTAAATGTTCCTTTACTGATTGCCAGTTATTATAGGAATTATTAAATGGGAAAGCAGTAACACAATATTTTGTAAATTTCCAATCACATTTCAACTGTGACCATGTGGCCATGGCAGCTTGTTGTTCTCCTAACCATTTTACAGATGCTTCCAGGGCTTGTAGTCTAGCCATAATTCCTCTATCAATCTGTACTTGCATTTTTAATTTGTTAGTGACATTTGTGAGAACACTTTCAAATGCTTCAGCCATACTGATGTTATCTATTAAAGAAACGGTTGCTACAGCAGGCGTAGCAATGATAATTACTGCTGAGACAATATGAGTAGCTAGAAAGTTTTTAGGTCTAATTCATCTTAAAGATTCTAAAAGAATGTGTAAACTGTATTCTTCAGTCAAGTATGATTAAGCCTCACAGGGAGCCAAATTGCAGCTCTTCTTTTTAGCACTGTAATAAATGATATATTATTGTTAGCTATGTTATTGTATGTCAAACAATCTGAAAACCAATAAGGAGGGGAAATAGTAATGTTATACATACGAGTCATTTCAATAACTGGGGGTACACTCCTCCATAACAATACATATGGGTGAGTAGTACAAATCATAACAGAATCAGTAACATTATTAGACAATGATGAAGAGTAATTTTCATAAAATTTACCATACTAACCATGAGAAAGCTTTTGCTAAAAAAAGAAAGACTTATCCTCCACCATTGCGAATGCAGGGGACTTACGTGTCCTTTTGTGTCCCTAAGTTGTAAAATAGGTCCAGATAGACCATGTTCACTCCAGGTATTGGAGTTTTTACCAAATTTTAAGATTTTATTGCCACTTTTTAATTGACCATGTGGTCCCCAATCCAACAAGGTAGCATTATATATTTTATTTATCTGAGGAGACTCCATCTGACATGTGGACCATAGTACAGAATACTGTTTATATCTCCAGTCCCCTTTTGATCTGCATATTGGATATGGTGATACTGGGACAGACAAGTTATCTTGTTTATCAGTGGAGATGATGACCGATGATGCCATGATAAAGGTGAAATTAGCTAGTTGATTATTTTTCTTTGGTTGATAATATAAGATAATATAAGATTGTGGCTTCATTTGCATACATGATGTATGAGCAGAAGTAGTGAAGCAAAATGGTGGATTACTGGAAAGAAGTGTCATTGGGGTGTTGCCTTGATATTGGTGATATTCTGGGGATCCCCCGCTTGGTGGGATCCACGTTCATCCTGTCTAATCAGAATCATTAGAAGCAAAAGAGAGGTCTGTATCCACCAAGTTAGTATAGAGAACAAAAGAGGGTTAAAGATGTGTGCCCAGTAAGTATGAATCCATGGGAAGAACAAAAGGCACATGTAAACAGAAGCAGTACATGCTTTGCTTATTGTGACATAATTGCTAAATAAGCTAAAAATGAAGTAGCCATATCTGGAGTTCTACTTTCTCTTAGAATTTTTGGGCTTCTGATGCATCTTTTTTAATTGTCCCCACATCAGTGGGTCAGCTCTTTGAGTGTGATGTGTTTGCTATTGCTGCAGAGACATCTGTTTTATCTGATATGTCAGGTTTTCATCTATTGGGTCCGACCAGAGCTTGACGCATTTTGCTGCCACCCATTGGAGCCCATTATTTGTAACAATACAAACAGAGCCTCTATTCCAGCCTTTAACAACAAAAGAACCTTCCCATAAATCTGAGTCTGGTGTTTGTTCCAAGACTTGCTGCTGTGGCTTAAATTGCAGTGGTGATGAATGCCTCTGAAAAGTGACAGGCCATCATGACAAATATTTAAAAAATTTAAGGTAAATAATGTATGATTAAGTATATCATATGGAGGTGCATTTGTTTCCCCATTTTTTATTTTAAGAAGATACATTTTAAAGGTCTTATGTTGTCATTTTATGATAGTTTGACCAGTGCTGTTATAAGGTATTTTAGTAGAATGTTATACTTCCCATTACTACTATAGCAGCAAGCCAATGTTGAATAGAATTTTTTTTATTTACTCTAGCATAAAGAGTGGCATAGACAAATCCTGAATAATTATCTATTGAAACAAAAATATACCACAGTCTCCAAAAATGAGTAACATCAGTAAATAAATCCTTAATAGGTGTAATTACTTTAGAGTATGAGTGAGGCAGAAATAAACATTCTATATATCTTACTTGAGAATCAAATTGAGCTATAAGACCTGTAGAACTATGTTTAGTATGAAGTATAAATAATATGATAGAAAGAGATAAAGAGATGTGATGAATAAAATGGGCAGCTATAGCTGGTTTTACAAAACATAATTCTTTCTTAGCCTCTGGAGTACAAGTTCAAGGTCAATCAGGATCAGAAGGGTCATTTAGGAGATTGGAAGGTTAGTTAACTGGGCTGTACACAATCCTAAATAGGGGCGTAGCCAATTTTGCCTTTTGTTTGGGAACCAGGTCTTAAATGACAGTAAACATAAGAGATTATCTTGATAAAATATCTTTTTAAATCTAGGTTTTAATAAATGTTAAGAGCTGAAAACCATGTTGTTTTAAATATAAGTAAAATGGAAAAGAATTTTTCTTCTTTAGGCTAGTTTTGTTAAATTTGTCAAGAGCAGATTAATATCTTAAGAAAATCTAATTGTTTAAATTATAGAATTAATGCATTAAATATGACTTTTAGAAAACCCTTTAAATAATCTCTTTTAATTTTAACCAACTTTATTACATATACAAAATTTCTTTTATAAGTTTTATACTTTACAAATCGTTTGTAACATCCTTAAACCCTCTGCTACTTGCTTAGCAGACATATAGAATAAAATTTTGTCATACAAAATCCTTTTTATCCAAAAACATTTTTTTTACTTTTAACCTTTTTTTATTAAAATACCTCTTTATACCTATGAACATTTCCTTGTATCTACTGGATTTCTTTTACATTTAAAACAATCCTTATATTAGAAACTTTTAATTTAGATAAATTATCTTTACTAGGTATGAGAAAATACTTTATATTTTTAATAGTTGTTCATCACAACACAGCCTAAGAAATTTTTAACCATATATATGGTTTTATATTTTCAACTATATATATAAAATTATACCATATATGTATAGAATTACATATTAATTAGATAATTAGAATTTTAACTCGGTAATTTATGCTTAGTTAATGTACAAAAGAAAGCAATCTTAAACTGTTGTTTACATATGTGAAAAACACATTTAATAGAATCAAATATATTGTCTTTTGCTGTTAAAAAGCCAAGAATATTTTATATTTATCAATTAATGTAGTATTTTAACTTATATATAATTTAGATTATTTTTAAGGATAATTTTTATAAAAGCTTTTACCATTTATATTTATCTAATTTACCCATTTTAATAGTTGTTTTAGATTATCCATGAAAACCAAGATATCAAACAACCATAGTTAGCATTTTAAGCCATCTTTCCTGTAAAGGAAAAAAAAAACTAAACAAAAACGGTCATTCTACTTTAAACATCTGCAGGGCATGGTGGCACACACTTGTAATCCCAGTACTTTGGGAGGCGGAGACTGGAGGATCCGGGTTCGCAGCCAGCCTCAGCTCTGTCTTTCTCTCTCCCTGTTTCTCTCTCTCTCTCTACTTAGTGAGGCCCTCCGCAACTTCGTGAGACCCGGTTTCAAAATAAAGAATAAAAAATAGGGCCGGGGGTGTAGCGTGGAGGTTCAATACCGCAAAAAAAAAAAAAGAATACTTTAAACATCTAACAAAAATAGACAGATTTATTCCTGATTGGCAAGCATCCTGGAGAAAAATTATGTTAATAATTTTAATAACATCTTTTCCCCTTATTTTCATCAGCAACTATAAATTAACTTATTTTTTAAGAATTTAAGTAATGTGAATTAAAAGGTATTTAGATCTATTTTTGTTGTTATTGTTGTTATTATTATTTTAATTTATGAGTACTCATTTATTTATAAGTCAACTTTGGTACCATGTAGACAATAGACAGACAATACACTTACACATACAAACATATATAAACATAGGCAGAAAATAAATATAACTTTAATTTGCGGGTATTTTATTTTTACAAATAGGATACTAAACATAGTGTCAAATTTAAGGTTTTATATATCAAAATACATGCTATTATAGATGTTTGTCTTATGACACAAAGATGTGTTATAGTCAATTCTGTGTTACGAGGTCCAAGCCAGCGTTCCCTGGGGATGTGACAATGAGGTCTCTGACATGGAGTTGGGAATTATTTTCTGTGCCTCCCAGATATTTTGGGGGGCACTGGGAGGAATACCAAACCTTGCATTGTTTAGCTGTATGCCCTGGCTTATAGCAATTGAATTATTATTATGGGATCATTACTGCTGACTAAAAGCTGCTACCATTACCTGTGCCATATGTAATGTAATTCCAACATTTTGGAAAATCCTGATCAAATCACCCCATGTATGTTTTCTGCCCAAAAGATGAGCCATTGCTGCTTGACAATCTTTAGTTGCATTTTCAAAAGCCATTTTAAGTAGTAGAATCTGGGCAGCATCAGGATTAGGAATCTGTCTTTCTATAGCGGTTTGGAGTCAATTAACAAAACCTAGATAGGTCTCTGCAGCAGTTTGTCTAATATTAACAAAAGAACCTTTAGTTCCGTTGATCCTGAAGGTGGAAGGGCTTTCCAAGCTTGCAAAGCTATCTCTGAACATTGTGTAGTAAAGTGTCTAGAAACTTGAGCCTGAAGCCTTGGGGCAGAATATTGCCTTATTCCCTGTAACATATCTGTACTAACAGGAATGGGAGGATTAACACCAAATTATTGATAGATAATGGCATCATTATATTCCATTTGCCACTGGGAAAGCACTAATTGCATCTGGGTCTCCTTTAAGCTTTCCTTCTCTAATACATCTATCTATAACACTCCCTCTATATGGAAGCATCTCTAATGGTGCCAATGGCTGTGCTAGAGGGTGTGGGAGTATCGAATCAATATTAGGAACATGAGGATAAATAGGCTTAATAGGATTTTGCTCCTCATTAGGTAAATGTGGTAAAGGAGGTAAATCTTGTAGAGGAGGAGGTAAAGGCTTCTTTTCCCTTCATTCTGAAAGGCCATAGCAGAAGTAAAGTCCATAGCAGGAACAATATGATTAGCATCTACATTTGGATCCTGTGTCTGGAGTTTTGGCACATTAATTTGATCTGTCTTAGAATCTGCTACAGAGAGCTTTTCTACTGTAGCAGGCTCAGGCACACCAGAAATAGCTCGTAAAGAATCTTTGGTGTTTACAGTATATAAAGAGAATAGAGATGTCCAAAAAACAGACCAGGTGGTTAAGATATATGAACCAAGGAAAGGATTTAACAATAGTCACCAGCAATGCTTGTAATTCGGCGGACAAACCAAACATGAATAGTCTTTAAAAGCTGCTACATGGTCTTAAAATATAACTTCTGTTCACGCGTCAAATTTTGATGACTTTTCTTCTTTTTTGATCCACCCTCTAATGGGGCAGAAGGGGTCAGACCTCTTGGAAAAAAGCACCCTCTGGTGGGGTTGGGGGCTGAAGCATAAGCCCCTAATTTTCTTTGGCAAGGATACCCTGTCCAGCAGGGTCTCTTCCCTACAAGGAAATCCCTGTTATTGCATGCACTCACCCTTCCTGCTGAGGTCGAAGATCATGTCGGGGTCATCAAATGTTATGGTCTGTTACACTTTTTACTCATCCATCTTCTTAGAGATGGGTGATCTTCAATTGAGAAATTCACACACAGGTAAGGAGAGGGTTGCTTACCACTCTATATAGATTATCTCTACTTATATAGACAATCAGAGGTTTTACCTGTGTTGTTACAACAAAGAAGTCTTTATGTGTAAATAAAAGTAACTTTATGGGAAAAAGCTTGGGGGGGGAAGCAAAACTGGCTAAGTTTCACATGGTAATCTGCAAGGACACCTGCTGTTTTCCAGCCAAGCAGAACTGAGTCACTGGGCAACGTTCAAGCTTTACTGAGATCCATCTTTGGGTTTTTCCCAGCTATGCTCAAGGCCATGTCGCTTGTTCTCAGAGTTTTACAATTAGCCTGTCAGAAAACGCATTATGGGTCTGGGTTCCTTCACCGAAGCAGTTTCTAATGCCCCTGGTTTGTGCTTCTATACCTTCAATGCCTATTATTCATAAGTTAGGTCATTTCTTATTATCCTATATGTCTTGAATTTCTGGTTGTGTTGTCATATTGTCTTCTCTATATTGTTGACTGTTGGGTGAGTTTTGAATGAGCTGTCTTCCAAGAGTGATACTCTATTGTAAATGTGATGTAGTTTGATAGAGGTTGTTTCTGTCGAGGTCTTTAATTCATTTATTGTTTCCTTCATTTCACTCAAAGCCTCTTTTTGGTTCTTATTTAAGGCCTCAATTTCTGTATTCATATGTTCCTTCATTTCTGTCTACTTTCTCTGATTTTATTTCTGGGGACTTTGATCATACTGAAAATCAAAATTCTAAATTCTCCTTCTGGAATTTTCTGCAGCTCACTATCAGTGATTTCCCTTGTTGTGAGTTGTGGGAGTTTATTGCTTCCTTGTTGGTCTTCACTCTCATGTTTTCAGAATTCTCAGGTTTGCATTTCTCTTGTCTTGGCATCCTCTTCCTCTTTGTGTGAAAGTCCTCTCACTATCTGTTATCACTTTCTAATAAGGCCTATGCTTGGGGTATGTATTTGCCTCAATGAATCTGTCTCATATAATCAGACTTTTGAGTTTGTCCCCCAGAACCTCTTTGACAAGCTATAGTTCTTAGTGCAGGCAAACGTGATTGCCTACAGGCCACTGTGTTATCCAGGCCCAAACTCAGCAGGGCAAGAGACTATGATGCTCTGTTCAGGGACTGTGGCCTAGTGGTTGGGATTTAATGCCCCACAGACACCACCGCTACTCTGATAGTTGAGAATCTGTGAAACCCTGCAGAGCACTGATCTCCAGCCTCTGTGACCACTGGGCATAAGCTCAGCAGGGCCAGAAATTACTCTGTTTCCAGCCTGTGACGCTGCTGGCTGAGCTTTGATGACCCAGAGACACCAATGCTAATCTGTTTGTTGTGATCACATGGAGTCCTCTCAGTCACTGGCATTTATGCTTGTCAGGTAGAAACTCTGCTGGCAGAGAGAGTTTTGTATTCATGGACGATAGCTGTGATCACATAAACCCTGGGTGGCCACTGGCCTCCCTGATTTCAGGGTCCAAGCTCTGGCAGGGAGAGATTTGCCGTTCTGGGTCTGGGGCTTGAGTGGCTCAGTTATTTAGCACTAGGGACACTTCTGCTACTCTGGCAACTGAGATCACATGAGACATAGTTGGCCTCCACCCTTGGTGCTTGTGGTGCCCAAACACCGCCAGGCACAAGTTTATAGCTTTCTGGGCCTGCAGCACTGTTGGATAACTTATTTTATCCCACAGACACCACTATTGGTGGTCCTGTGGTGATTGCTGGGGACCCTGCAGGGTCATGGCAAACTTCTGACCCTAGGTCCTGCCCATTTGAGTGTCCCTAGGGACTGACTGCTAATTCATGTTTCTGTCCTGTCCAACTGTAGCCTCCTCCCCCACCTTCACAGGGATGATTTGCCAACTCACAGACCCCACAGGTCTGTTTGTTGCCATGCAAGTCCCTGTAGCTGAGCAGGCTCCCACTGGGATGGTTTGTAAACTCAAGGTCTTGATGAGTGCCTCTGGGTTTCACTGGGTGGCTTGGTTAGGTGGTCTGGGGAGTAGCAGTGTTGAGGTCTTCAAGCATGGAGAGAATGTGATTGCTTTTGATGATGGTTTTTCTGCAATCATTTTCTGGACAAGATTCTGCTTCTTTGTTGGAATCTGTCTCTGAGAGCCACCTAATCCCAGAAGCAGCCAGCCTGGGTGCAGGCTAGCCAAGAGAGCACACCCCTCTGCTCTCTTGAGTTTACTTAATAAAGAAATAACTCTTAGATTGAGATGGAGAAGGTTGTTAGCAGAAGGAAAGGATACTATATTTAAATGTAGTTTTGTAAATTGTTTAAAGTAAAATAGACAAAATATTATATTTTAGCTAGACCTGTATTTGAGATCATCAAATAAAAAGAACACTAGTATACATGAACAGACTACCCAGATTATAATTCAGGCTAGAGAGGCCCACCTTTTCTCTGCTTTAACAAAATGAAATATAAAGACTGCCTAGAAGTGAAGTGATGAGCCCATCTTTCTCCAGACAAGAGAAGACACGGTCCAAGTTTGCAATTAAGTCACATAATAGGAGTAAAGAGGTGAGATGGAGTTCCACATCTCTTTTAATGTTTTCCTACCATGCAACAAATGCCCTACACTGGTGAATGTGGCTGCACATTATTGTTTCTGAGCTTGACTCCTAGTCACTTTATTTATTCCTTGCTATAATAATGGTGGCAGATGGTTAATAATCAAAATTACGTTTTAACCCATTGGCTAGAATTTTCAGAATAAAAATATTCCCAGTGGCTTTCTGGTGTTGATTTTTGGCTGCTATAGGAAATTTAGTTGCACAATGATCATTAAACTCTGACAGTTTCCATAAACTCAACTATTTACACTTGAATGAATCATAAATCTTTCCAGATGACCTTCCATTAAATCTAAAAAAAAAATAGAAAAAAGAAAAATTAACCTAGAAGGGCAGCTGCTAATAAGTTCACTTTTCAATTGTCAGAATTCACATATGGGGCAATCCAGGGTAAATTATATCAGAGGTCCACTGTTGGGATCAGGGACTATCATTTAACCCTCTGGCAATGTTATCTTGGGAAGGTCATTCAATATAAGTGGTTTCTTTTAGGGTCAAATGAATCTGGGTTGGAATTCTTTTTCTTGTCATTTTGTTTTTCATTTTGTTCTCATTTAAAAAATGTGTTGGTATACTGTAATCATATATTACTGTAATCATATATTATAATGAAGTTCAGAGTGATATAGAAACATACATGCACATGGCACTTGGTGAGCTTCCCCCCGGCTCTAATTCCAACACATACCACTCTGTCAGCTGGATCAAGTTACTTAATCATTTTCAACTTCAAGCTCACCATATGCAAAATAAGATTAATACCTATTTCTTAGAATTGTTTTGTAGATAGATAACAATAAATGCAAAGTAATAATCATGATAAACAACATATAGTAGAAAAGAAGATGCCTTTATTTAACTATACTACCTCAGATGACTTTACAAAATATGATAAGTACATCTTTTCCACTCTAAAAGCTGATAAAAATAAGATAAAATAAACATTTTAAAAATGCTTAAATAAACATGTTGGCTATGTTGGCCAGTAAAATTCTTTCTGTTATGTCTAAGCATCATTGCTTCTTCCAGGGCTGTTGCTTGATTACCAAAAGACCATCATAGTTGGGTTAGGTTGAAGGCCAACCTGAACAACTTAGCGAGAGTTTGTTTCAAAATAAAAATATTAAAAACAGCTGGGGGGTTAGGTCAGTGTTAGAGTGCTTGCTTAGCATGCACCAGTCCCTGAGTTCAATCTCCAGTACTACACATACAAAACAAACAAAAAAAAGACTACTGAATTTACCATTACTTAAAAAGTTGTTATTATTATTATTAAGCTTAATTAACTGATGAAAGTTGAAAATTATGTAAAAAGAATAATAATCTATATTAAAATTTAATTGAATATTTTAGAAAGACTTGGTTATGGCAAGTCTAAACATGCCAAATTAGGAGTAGGTGTAGGTATTTTTAAAGATTGGAAATTATTTTATTTTTCTAGGTGGAATTTGCGTTGATGTTCCAATATATACACATGACTACTGAAATTGCCCATGGTATATTAAGAATGTGAATTATAAGAAAAAGAGATCTACAATGTCTAGTGGTGGATGCATGCTGTATGGGAAAGAAGATTTCTTTATTGACTCACTGTTAAGGTCATGGTTAAGAGAATTAATATATAAACATTATTTAACATATGTTTTATGTGACATTAGACTATTCAGAAATGAAGACCTGAGGAAGCAGGGAAGAATATATTTCTATGCTCACATTTGGTGAAGACTGGCAGCCATGGAGGAATATGACTGGACAAAGTGGGTGTAACCAAGTCATCATAAAGTGTGTGTGGGGGGGGAACTTAGCCAAGCCTGTTGGTTCAGATTACTCTATGTTCCTTTGTCTTCAGAAATAAGGACCTTTCTTTCCTCATCTTTCAGGTTGAGCACCTTTGGAATGAGGGTCTAATGACCCCCAGTAGGTGAAGCTCTGCTAGGCTGCATGGTCTGTTTCTGGGGAGAAGGGAAAATGAGTGTGATTTTTCTGCTTCCACTTTTGCTCAAACACCAGGGGTAGTGTGTCATTAATCCCACCAATAATCAAGAAGAAATCTTTCACTTTACCTTAACTGATTGAGAAAAAAAATACCATTTACATTAATTAAGAAAGAAATATTTTAAAGTGTAGAATTATTATATGGACCTTTAAATTTTATTTTATGATCCTTTCCTTTAACTTTAAGTTAATATATGTTTCTATCAATTATTTTAATTTCCCATGTTAAATAAATAAAATAAAAAATAAATAAAATCAATAAAGGCAAATAAATTTCAAATACTTAGACAAAATGGAATGTATCCAAGACATTTCTTAGATACACTCATGTATCTAAGACACTTCAAGTGGAGAAAAATGTTAAAATTTTTAACACATGTTCAAGGAATAGCAGAGAAGATGGAAACTGTATTTACAATAATGTGACATAAGCACTGGGTTCCCTGACTGAGAATTTCTCAAAGGACCTGATCAGATTGCCAGAGATAAAGCACTTTTGACATGTGCCAAAAGTTTGAATATTACATGCCTGACAGAAGAGAAGAAGGTTACAAAATTCAAGTCAAATTCCAAAAGCTCCCTATTTGGCTTGTACATATTTGGAATAGATATCAAATAATTGTTTCTTCCCCCTCATAGCAGGTGGTACAGTTGAATATATATACTTGCTCAGATTTAAGATGGTAAAAAGATGTAGAAACTGTTCAGGTGGATTAATTTAATGAATATTAAATATTTTCCCTTGGACAAATATACCTCTTAAAATGTGTGTGTGTGTGTGTGTGCGCTTGCCAATACTCCCACTTTTCACATTGAAATCCTTTATATTAACGCAGTACATTTGTCTATTTAAAATAAATTTTATATACTTTTAAAAATGTTGTAACACACCTATTGCATTATGTGTTTCAGGAACTGTTGATACATGTTTTTCCAACTTTGTAGGGGACAATTTAGCAATAAGTCCCAACATTTAAAATGAAATTATTATTTTGTATAATAAGTTTGCTTCAAAGTTTTCATGCCTCATACTACACTATAAACATTGTGGAATGAAGTATGTACCACAGAATTTGTAAATAGACTAAATGCTCACCAGTAGAATAAAGGTTAAATAAACCTATTAGTGCAAAGGTATATAATTTGGAAATTTAAAAAATGTACATCCATATGTGCTGTTGAATAAATATTCACCCCAAAATCATTAAGTGAGGTAAAATATATGAAGAACAGAGTTTACAGTAGATGCGCATTTATGTAAACATAGATTACAGCCAATTGTCTAACTGGAATAGTCTATGTGTGAAAAGAAATTTCTGAATAATACACAAGAAACTGTTCTTTGTGGTCAGAAATGAATGATTAAGTCAATTAATTTCATATTTCGTATAGACCATTCTTTTGTAATATAATTTGTAGAAATCTTATGTATATAACAGTGAATAACCCCCACCCCATTCTTACTCACAAACTCACTCATTACCATTTAATTCCTTGAGCTGTCAGAACCAGTCTTTTTATGCTCATTATTTTTGTTTATATCAATAACCATTAAAAACAGGATTTCTAGGCCACCCCTCATTTCTTAAATTCCCATCCCTAAATACTTTAAATCTGCCCCATTTTTTCCAAAGACTAAAATACTCTGATTGCACCTGTAATTCACCATTCATCATGAGCAAAATTTCTTTTTCTCTAATGGTTCTTTCACTTTGTTGCCCAACCTGAAAGCTATTTCTCCTGTGACTACTTCTTCCCCTGAACGCTGTCACATAGTGAACCACATTTTCCTTGTTTCCCATTTCCATTTCCAGGTACTGCTCTTTAATACATTTTTCACACACTCAGATCGAGCTCTCTTATCATCAAACTGGACCTGAACTGTATTTTTAGTTCCATCTTATACTGATGATACATTCTTGTTCTTTAAATTTTTAGCACCTGTGTCACTGCCAGTCTCTAGGACTATTTCTTACATATTTGTGTTAATCAGTGATTTAGATTCAATGTAAATAACTGTCTTGATAGCCTAATATATAATTCTCTCGCTTGCTATTCTCCAACGACCTGTCCTCTCTTCCTCAGCTACTTGCATCCATTTCACACCTACCTCTTAACTTTTCATCTCTCTCCCCAAATTCTAACATTTCTTTGATGCTATTGCTCTATATAACCCAATTCCCTTATCTCATTTGACTGCCCCCACCCATGTCAAATTGTCATTTCCCTAATTACTTGTATTAGATTTCTGGATTTTTCATTATAGCCACTTCCCTGCTATCTTTAGACTTCCTTGCTCCTTTCTGGCTTCATGTTCATTGTGCTTACTTGCAGAAATTCCAACCCTAACAAAATGTATTGCTCTGGCTAATCTGTGCCTGTACAGCCATATATGAGTATTGGGGAAATAGGTAAAACCAACATCTTCCTATGGTGATGTTAAATTTGCAACCACCTATTCAGTGGATCTTTGAGGTCTGCTTAGCATTCTTATGTGATTCTCCAGTCCATTAATTTGCTCACTTGTGTTATAGCCTCTCTTCTTTCATAAAACTTCCAAAATATCTATATATCTATCAGTATCTAATGACATTTTCATTTTCAAGAAAATCAAAGCAATCAGAAGAGAAGAGCAGCATGCTGCCCCCTTGCAACTCTCAGCATGCTATGTGGATACAGTCAAAATGCTTTACACTCTGTAAAAGATGAGTGAATAATAAATGATTTTGCTCCTGCCATTCTGCCCAAGTATTCATTTTTACAGTGATACATTTCATGATCAATTTTTGGGCCACATCTTACTGGCCCTATCAGCACCACTGGAGAGGGCTGGTCACTTATCTCCTCTTTAAAAAACTCATTCTTTAGTCTTCACTGGGAACACCACTGTTATTCTCTTTGTCTTGTATCTCATTGACCTCTTGTTTTTAATTTTCTTTGATAATCATACATTTCTCTCCAGCAACCATATAGTAGTGTGTGCTGCAATTCAACTTGGTTTCTTTCCCTGTTCAGAGGTGGTAATATATTGATTGAAAATATCTGCTTCACTTCTTTCCCAAACTTAAGCCATGGAATCTGCAGTATGAGGTTGAGACTTTTGCATTCAAAAGGTGGAATCCATTTCCTGTCCTTTTAGTCTGGGTTGTCTATAGTCAAATGAGACAGAAACTATTTTGCCATTTCTGAGTTTAGGTCTTAAAGGATCTTGTGCATCTCTACTTTTTCTTTGGAAGCACTATGGACCATCATGGGGACAAGGCTGGTTTAGCTTTCTGGGTGAAGGTGAAAATAGAGTCTAATTAAATCTGTTGTCCCAGATAAATGCTAAATAATTGCTAGATATCCAGGGAATTTGTAAGAACAGGGTAAATATATATTTAAAAGTTACATTATAAAGTATAAAGTAGAAGGTATTTGAATACTGGTTTTACTAGAAAAAAGTAATGATGTAAGAAATAGAAAACAGTAATAGGTAATGGTCATAAGAAATAAATTTGAAACCCCAACCTTTCCAAATTTCCTTTTTAAGGAATTTCTAAATCTTTGTAGTAGAATGCACATTACAATCATACATTATAGTGAAGTTCAAAGTTATATAAACAAACATGACATGGGTCCTGGTGAGTTTCCCTTCAGATCCCACCCACTGCCCACTCCTCCTTGTACATAATAGTGAGGTTGATATAGACACCTCATATGTGGTCACAACATTATTTGAATTGCTTCATTCATTAGTTCTTCCTTTTCCTGTCTCCACCTCTCTCCTCCTACCCCCTTCACTACTGGTTACTCTTCTAAATTATCTAAAATTTCTTATGTTTCCTATTTTCTCTCCAGCTTCCACATAGGAAAGAGAACATATAACTCTTGACTTTATGATACTGAATGATCTCACTTAGTATAATATTATCCAGTTCCATCTATTTTACTGAAAATGACATAATTTTGTTCTCCTTTATGGCTGAGTAAAGCCCCATTGTTTATATATATCACATTTTGTTCTATTCATCTGTTTATGGATACCTGGGTTGGTTTCATAATTTAGTTATTGTGAATTGTGCTGCTATAAACATGGATATGCATGTATCACTATAGTACTCTGATTTTAATTCCTTTGGAAAGATATAGAGGAGTGATGTAGCTGGGTCATATGGTGGTTCCATTCCCAATCTTCTGAGAAACCTCCATACTAATGTCCATAATGGTTGTACTAATTTCCAATCCCACTGGCAGTATTTAAGAGTTCCTATTTTTGCACATTTTTGTCAGCATTTATTATTTGTATTCTTTTTTAAAATATGCTTTTATTGGTGCATTATAGTCTCACATCATAAGCTAAATCATGTTGATAGTGATGTACATGCACACAGATGGAATCTCAGCATAGTTTTGATTTGAGTTTCTGTGATGGTGATGTTGAACATTTTTTCATGTATTTATTGGAATTTTTATTTCTTCTTTTGAGAAGTGTCTATTCAGATAAATTACCCATTTTTTTAATTGGGCTTTTTTTGCAAAGCTTTTTTATGTTCTATATAAAGAATATATTCTAGATATCATTATGTTCTACATATAGAACATTCAAACATTCTATATAAAGGACACATTCTAGATATTAGTGCTCTATCAGAGGAGTAGCTTGCAATGATTTTCTCCCATTCTGTAGGTTATCTCTTCAACATTTGATGGTTTCTTTTGCTGTGCAGAAGCTTTCCAATTTGATTCCATCCCAATTATTGATTCTCAGTTTTATTTCTTGAGCTTTGGGAGTAAGACTCATTAATCTCTATTAGTGCCTATATATTGTAGAGTTGATACTATGCTTTCTTATAGTAATTGCAAATTTTCTGGTCTAATTTGTAGATCTTTGATGACCTATGAGCTGATGATCTTGAGCTGACTCTGTATATGGTGAGATATTGGGGCCAATCTTGTTTCTGAATCTTCTATTCTATCCCATTGGTCTATGTGTCTGTTTTTGTGCCAGTACCATGCTGTTTTCATTACTATAGCACTATAGTATAATTCGAGATCAGGTATTGTCATACCTCTACTGTAGTTTTCATTGATCAGAATTGCTTTTGCTATTCTGGGTCTTTTGTTTTTCTATATGAACTTTAGGAGTGTTTTTTCTAGCTCTATAAAGAATGAAATTGGTGTTTTGATAGGGATTGCACTGTAGATCACTTTTGGTAGTATGGCCATTTTTATGATATTTATTCTGTCTATTCAGTAACATGGAAGGTCTTTTCATCTTCTAAGGTCTTCCTCAACTTCTTTCTCTAGTGTTCTGTAATTTTCATTGTAGAGGAGGTAATTTTCATTTACCTCCTTGGTTATATTTATTCCTAAGCATTTTTTAGGCTATTGTGTGTGGAATTGTTTTCCATATATCTTTTTCAGTGGATTCATAATTAGTTTATAGAAATGTTAATAATTTTTGTAAGTTGATTTTGTATTTGTCTACTTTTCTGAATTTATCAGCTCTAGAAAACTTCTGTTTGACTTTTTGGGATATTACAAGTATAGAATCATGTCATCAATAAACAGATCATTTTAGTTCTTCTATCCCTATTTGTATCCCTTTAATTTTCTTCTCTGACATTATGCTTTGGCTAGAATTTCAAGTACTATATTGAGTAGGAGTGGTAACAGTGGACAAACTTACCTTGCTTCTAATTTTAAAGTGGATTCTTAAAGTTTTCCCCATTCAGTATGATGTTGGTTTTGGTTCATTGTATTTTGCCTTTATGATATTGAGGTAAGTTCCTTCTATCACTAATTTCTTCAGTGTTTTTAACATAAATGGGTATTCCATCATGTTAATTTTTTTTTGCATCTATTGAGATGATCATGTGATTTTTTTTCCTTAGCTCTATTTATGTAGGAATTGCATTTATTGACTTGCATATGTTGAACCATCCTTGAGTCCCTGGAATAAAACCAACTTGGTCATGGTGTACAATTTTCTTGATGTGATTTTGAAGACAAATCACTAATATTTTATTGATCCAATAAAAGAAATGAGGGCTCCTGGATGATTCTAGGACTGGGACAGAAAATATGCAAGATGACCCTATAGTTGGGATGTAAGAGAACACACACACAATCACAGATATTGTAGTAAGTCTATCAAAGGCACACAGAGCCAGCTGAAAGCTTTCTGTGGCCAATGATAGAAAAATTTGAACAAAAAACAAAAGAAACCAAAGTAACACTGGTGTATAACCAAGACTATAACCAATATCTATAAATAAATATCCATCATTCTATACTGATGTTAAATAATTGATCAAGAAACAAATGAGTAGGAAAAATAGAAAAATATCCCATGTAGAATAACAAATAATGTGGATATATATATATATATATATATATATATATATATATATTTCTGGGTATCTACCCAAAAGAATGGAAACCAAATTACCAGACTAATGCATGAGTATCTATGTTTATAGCTACACAATTCACAATTGCCAAACTATGGAACCAGCCAAGATGTCCATCAGCAGATGAATGGATTACAAAACTATGGGATATACACAATGGAATTTTACTCAGTCATAAAGAAGAACAAAATATGTCATTTGCAGGGAAATGGATGAAATTGGAGAGCATTATGCTAAGTGAGATTAGTCAGCCACAAAAAGTGAAAAGTCAGATGTTCTCCCTAATATGCAGAAGCTAGGGGGAAAATGGGACATGAGAGGGACTCCAGTCAAAGAAGGAGAAACCTTAGATGAGTAAAGAAGGTGACCTAACTGAGGGAGATGGGAGAGAGGAAGAGGGAAACACCTTAATGCACATGATGTTCATACACAAACTTATCAAAGACAGTCACTATGCTGAGCATGAGAAGGAGGGAAGGGGGAGGGAATAGAGTGGGAATTGGGGGAGGGCTAAATGAGTGATGTGTGCATGTATGCCTCTAACACCCTGAACTTCATCAAGATCTATGATTACAATGCACCAATAAAAAAATTAAAGTCCTATAAACTTTCACAACCATATCCTGAAGAAATTCAGGATATCTGACTACTAAATGTAATGTGATATTCTGGATAGGATGCTAAAATAGAGAAACACATTAGGTAAAAACCAAGGAATCAAGAAAAAATATAGACATTAGTATAAGAGTGTTTCAATAGTGATTCATTAGCTCTGACAAATGTAACATATTAATGTAATATGTTAATAATAGGGAAAATGAAGTGGTACATATAAGAAATATGTACTAGCTTAGCGATTTTTATATGTAAGCTTCTAAAATTTAAAAAGCTTATTTAAACATTAAATGTAGAGCTCAACTATGTGTAAAAGAGTTAAAATAAATTTGTTGTACATAAAGTGAAAATATGGGACTTGCTATCAGCCTACTTGGCTTTTCACACACTGCATACATTCCTCTCAGTAGCTTGAAGATTCTTCCATGAGACACTATAGCTTCACAGAGAACATTTAAGAATCCACTGACTCAAAAGAATAAGAATATTCTTGAGATTCATGATATGAGTATGATAATTCTTAAATCCTATTAGTAGAATATTTATGGATTTCAGCACTTGCCCTTGTTTTCCTTGTAACATACATAAGCACATACACTGGTTCTGTGCTGGCACAGAGAAGCAGTTTGGTAATTGGGAATTAGCATTGTTAATACTAATTTGGAAAATAATCACTCATTATGTAACTAGTGGGAAGAAAAAGGTAAGGTATTATTATTTCACAGAGCTCCAACACTTCTGAAGTGGTTAATATTTTCAAATTTTTCTAAGAAACTATGTAGGTAAGATTTGTCTTTCTTTCATTCCCCCAAATAGTAAAGCCATATACATCGCTTCTATCATGCAGGAGAACATAAATCAAATATAGCACTGGAAGCATCTACATGTGAACATTCTTTTTTGAAATGTTACAAATAGTTCTCCTATCTCCATTTTAGTTGGGAGGATTACTGCTCACTCTGTAATATATACCATACCATTAAAGATTCATATTTCTCTTTAAGGGAGAATGGTGAGATGGTGTTTTGATAGGAAGAATAAAACCTGAATTGGGTAGAGTATCTTCTAAATCCAATATTCCAGCTTAAAACATTATATCAGTGAATTCTATATATTAGCAAAATTGTGTTTGCTGATGACATGGAAGTGTGATATAATATTAGCAGAGACATTTGGGAATCATTCTTATCTGGGGCATTTTTTTTTTAGTTGGTAGAGAGCTGCTGAAAGCTGTGTTCTGCCCTTTGATATGATATTTTGCCATTCCATTTAGGAATAAGCTCAATCTTTTCTGACAGTGTTAGCACTGATAAGTTCATTTAAATTTAAGATGTTCTCAAATCAAACAGGCATCTAAACAGCAATAAAATTGAACCACAAAGAATGAGCTTCCTGATTTGAAAAAAAATGTGGAGTAACTGTGACATTTGAAGGGAACACATCCTTAGATCACTGATGATTTTCACTTCAAAATGCTGGTTTGTCAGTGTCATGATACATCAGTCTGTAGTGAAGTATCACTTGCATGGCATTTCCATAATTCTAGTCTCTACATTATATTGGTTTCTTTCACTTTTTTTTAAATGGATCATCAAAGGACTAACTCAAGTAGAAAAAAGAAAGGCATTTAAATTCAATAGTTTCATGGATTTTTTTTAAGCAGGCTTAGACTTTGATCATTTTTCATTTGATCAAAGAGTATTTGGTACCCTTTGAAGGGAGCCATATTGTTGTAGCATCCATCAAATTTGATTCACAACTTAGTTATGACCAAAATGAAAGAAAAAAATCTATTTTTACTGTGCTTTGAATGAATTTATATAGGCACAGCTACATATGTCTATATGGTTAAGATGTCTAACCAGAGCTCTTGCATAAACAGATATCTATATCATAGAAACATAAAAAAGAAAAATATAATTGGATCCAAAATAAAATATGGTAGTATTCATTCTTTGATGAATATTTTTCAAATAAATTATGTTAATAAAAATGTCATATCATAAGTTATAAAAAGTAATATCTCTTGGCAAGTATTTTTAAGAGTAATTACTGAAGCACTAAATATAATAAATATGTTCAATCTATTAACCTTTTTTAAACTTAACGCTCGGGCAGGGACTGATCTGTAAATTAGATCATTAAATATAAATCTCATCAGGCTTTTAGGCACTTCCTAGAATAAGGTTAGCTATGCTGAAGAGAAAAACAAGTTTAATATCCTAGGATACCTAAAAATAGAAAATAATTTAGTTATATTTCAAATACTTTTCACCTGCGTAAATCCTTTGACATTTTAGCTAGCTTATAACCCCATGGAGACCTATATTATTTAAATTTACTGTTTAATATTTCTCATGACACAATAAATGCCATGAAGTATATATACATGAGCACAACTTGAGTTCTTAAAATTTAGAATATGGTACAGAATGTGTTTTCTTTCTTTCCCTACTGTGTCTAGGATGTATATGCAACATTTAATATCAAGGTTAAAATTTGAAACAATATGGATCTTTTATTTATACAATTTCACACACCTATTCATTAAAAACACAAGATAGTCTGTTAGCCAATAGATTACTAGGGAGAGTATATTTGTGATATTTTGCTTCATTACATAATATTCATTAATAAATGTGTACAGTGAGAGTCTTTTGTCCCAATGAATTAGTTTTGCTTTATTCCTTTTTTTATTTTTGAGATTTCCCTAAATACAGCACAGTCGTTCACTGCATAATGATGTTTTGGTCAATGAAAGATCACACATACAATGGTGATCTCTTAGATTATATTGCTTAGGAGTATCATAGTCTAAGTGTAAGCACTTATGTGAGTTTCAGATGATGAAATATCCTAATGACACATTTCTCAGAACATACTTCATTATTAAGAAACATGAGTGTATATAAATGGAATATTTTATCTACATATGTAATATAGTATGTGTAGTATATATACATATTTATGTATAAAATACATTTTGCCAAGCACACTTTATGACTCATTGCTCCCTTCACCCGTGTTTATTTAGACATTTGTAATTCTGAATAGCTTTGATACTAATTAGAAAGAGAAAATGATGTCACCTTTTGATATATTTAATGTATTGAAAAGGAAAATGAGATGTTTCTGATTATTGCGAATTTTAAGTGAATTTTTTTATAACCTTTAAGATTTTTTTAAGTAATTAAAAAATTAATCCTTCCTGTTTTAGTCCACTTTCCATTGCTATAACAGAGTACCATGGACAAAGTAATTCATGAAATGAAGGTTGTTTTTGGCTCACAAATCTGGAGGCGGGGAAGTCCACTGGCACCATGACAGCATCTGGAGAGAGCTTTGATGCTGTGTCAGCTCACAGTGAAAAAGCAGAAGAGCAGGGAAGCATGTGTGAAAGAGATAGCACAAGAGGCAGACTTGCTTCATAACAATCTGCTCTCACAATAATTACTCCCTCCCATGATAATGACATTAATCCATTGACACTGATCTGCCCTCGTGATTCAGTCGCCTCCCAACACTGGTGCATCAGGAATTAAGTTTCCCACACAGGAACCTTTTGGGGAGACATTCAAACTGTAGCACCTTGCTCCCAATCCATTTTTTAACTCACATCTAGGTATTACTTTGGTTGTGGGTGGCTGGCGTTTTTAGTGTCTTCTTACAATTATCTATTAATTTTTCAAGTTACTAATAAAGAATAGTGGGATCCATGTGGCCTCGTAGAATCTTCCTCTGAATTTTCTATCATAAGATAAATAAGACACACGAAACAGATGAATATATTTTTATGTTTATTCATTTATTTTTATGACTTTTACTGGTGCATTTTAATTGATGATAGTGAGATTCATAGCAACACATTCATATATACACACACCATTACTTCGTCTTATTCCTTCCCCACATTTCCCTTTTCCTTCCCTTCCAGTCTCCCTGTGCATGATCGTGAGATTCATAGTGATGCATTTATATATGCGTGTCCACATGTAGAAGAATGAAACCAGACTACTATCTCTGCACAAAAATTGACTCAAAATGGATCAAAGACCTGGAAATCAGACCAGAAATTTTGCAATTACTGGAAGAAAACATAGGACTATCTCTCCAATATATTGGTACTGACAGAGACTTCCTCAATAAGTCCCCCAAAGCTGAGGAAATAAAACCAAGAATCAATAAATGGATTATCATCAAATTAAAACGGTTCTACACAGCAGAGGAAACAACCAAGAGCATGAAGACAGAGCCTACAGAATGGGAGAAAATCTTTGCCAGCTGCTCATCTGAGAGAAGATACAAAGAATCTTGGATATAAAAAGAACTCATAAAACTTAACAGCAAAAAACCAAATAACCCTATCAATAAATGGGCAATTTAATTAAATAGATATTTCTCAAAAGATTAAATGCATTTTATAGACAGCATGTCAAAAATGTTAAAAATAAAACAATAATAAAAAACAAAGTTAAAATCCAAAACACAAATAATAACAAGTGTTGGCAAAGAAGAGGAGAAATTGGATCCCAATATATTTATCTTTTGGGAATTAGGACACTACAACTACTTTGGAAAACATTTTAGCAATTGGGAATCTATCTTATGACTATGAAGTGTACTGAAGATAAATGAAGATCTATCTCCACATAAAGATTTGCATATGAATTTCATAGCATTACTCACAATAGCCACAAACTGGGGAAAAAAGCGCTAATGTCCATCAATTAATGAGTGATTAAATAAATGTAATATATCCATACAATGTCATATTATTTGGTAATAAAAAAGGGCTGTACTAATACATGCTATACCATGGATGAATTTCAAAAATACTATGTGAAATGAAAGAAGTCACAAAGGGCCACCTATTGTGTGATTTCATTTATATCAATGTTATAAGAAAGGTTGCTGGGTGTGGTGGCACACATTTGTAATCCCAGTACTTGGGAGGCTGCGACAGGAGGATCCCGTGTTCGAGGCCAGCCTCAGCAAGTAGTGAGACTCTCAGCAACCTAGTGAGATCCTGTTTCTAAATAAAAATAAAATAGGGCTGGGGGTGTAGCTCAGAGGTAGAATGTCCTTGAGTTCAAACCCCAGTGCCCAAAAAAACACCCCCCAAACCCAAAACCAAATCAAAACAACAGGCAAATCTATATAGGGAAAGTAGATTAATACTTCCCCAAGGTTGAGGGATAAGGCTACTTTTTGAGGTGGTTGAAGTGTTCTAAAATGTATTTGCTCCTTGGATGTTAGGATCAGCCTCACACCCAAAATATATGTTAAGATTGATGATGCTGAACACACCAGGAAGTTATGAAAAGATCTAAAACGCATATTGTGGACATCTTCAGGTAGACCAGGGCTGGTATAAGCCAGTTGAAGGGACAAAATTGAGGTGACACAAGTGGCTTGGCTTGGAGGTCAGGCCAGAGTGAGGTTCTTTTTCATGGACAAAGTTTTCATGATTTGAAGACTCTGGGCCAGTGTCAAGGAGATTTCTTATTGCCTTGCCCCAGACATGGGACAAAGAAGGAAGGGAGAGAGGGAAAGGGATGCTACTGAAAGCTTCCTCTTTATTATACATGGTTCTGTAAATATACTATAAGAATTAAATTGTACTATTTAAATGGGGAAATTTATGATACATATTTTATATTTTAATAAAGCTATTTAAATAAAAGCTGACAAATACAAAATGTTGGGTAATTCGTGAGGAAAACCAAAATCATATATTTCTGACAGAAATATAAAATGACAAAATGACTTTGGAAGAAGTGTTGGGCATTTCACTGTAAATATCAACTTATCATTTTAGTAACCAATTCTACTTTTAGGTGTGTTAATTCAAGAAGAATTATAGGATATTTCTATTTCAGAAAACTTCTGAAAGCATGTTCATAGGGGCATTATTCATAATACACACAAACGTCAATCAAGCCTTCAGTAGACACATGCATACATGAACTGTGGCATGTGCATACGATGAATGTCATACATGAACTGCGGCATGTGCATACGATGGTATGTCATACATGAACTGCGGCATGTGCATACGATGAACGTCATACATGAACTGCGGCATATGCATACGAAGAACGTCATACATGAACTGCGGCATGTGCATACGATGGTATGTCATACATGAACTGCGGCATGTGCATACGATGAATGTCAACTCCACAGGAAAACAGAACAAAACACTGCTATCTGCAATAGTGTGGGTGAGTCGAGTCTCATAGCTGGGTCAAAGGTGCTAGATGCCAAAGATTTATGAGTCAATTTCTGTGGCATTCTTAAACTAGTAAAACTAATCCATGGTGAAAATAATCAGAAAATGTTTCTCTGTCAGGAGGGATGGACCAGTTAGGTTAACAAGGGAAATTTTCTGCAGTGATGGAAATGTTCTTTAGCTTGCCAGGACTCTGGGTTAAATACACACACACACACACACACACACACACACACACACTCACACACACACAC
>PVJS01023099.1:0-29934 GCA_004027185.1 Glis glis | reverse complement strand
CCCCCCCCCCCCCCCCACACACACACAAAAAGCCGGGCGTGGTGGCGCACGCTTGTAATCCCAGTACTTTGGGGAGGTGGAGACCGGAGGATCTGGGTTCGTGGCCAGTCTCAGCCCTCTCTCTCTCTCTCTCTCTCTCTCTCTCTCGCTCTACTTAGTGAGGCCCTCTGCAACTTCGTGAGACCCAGTTTCAAAATAAAGTATAAAAAATAGGGCCGGGGGTATAGCGCGGAGGTAGAACGCCCCTGGGTTCAATCCCCGGTACCGCAAAAAAAAAAAAAAGAAAAAAAGAAAAAAAGACCTGTAATCCCAGTACTTGGGAGGCTGAGACAGGATGAACGCAGGTTCCAGGCCAGCCTCCACAACTTAGTGAGACCCTCAGCAACTTAGCGAGACCCTGTTTTTAAACTAAAAAATAAAATAGACCTGGGTGTGGTGGCGCACGCTTGTAATCCCAGTACTTTGGGAGGCAGAGACCGGAGGATCCGGGTTCGCAGCCAGCCTCAGCTCTCTCTCTCTCTCTCTCTCTCTCTTACTCTCTCTCTACCTAGTGAGGCCCTTCGCAGCGCGGAGGTAGAACGCCCCTGGGTTCAATCCCCGGTACCAAAAATTAAAATAGAGTTGGGGGTGGGTACAGCCCAGAATTAGAATGCCCCTTGGCTGGGCGTGGTGGCGCACACTTGTAATCCCAGTACTTGGGAGGCTGAGACCAGAGGATCACAGATTCGCAGCCAGCCTCAGCTACTTAGTGAGGCCCTCTGCAACTTCGTGAGACCCGGTTTCAAAATAAAGGATAAAAAATAGGGCCGAGGGTGTAGAGCAAAGGTAGAATCCCCTGGGTTCAATGCCCGGTACCGCGAAAAAAAAAAAAATGCCCCTTGACTTAATCCTCACTACAAAACAAACAAAAAAACTAATCTTAGCATGGGCTACTCAATAAACTTATTAAAATAACGTTTGTTGAGTGGCAGACCAGTAGAGTAGAAGTTGTTAAACTCAGCCTTTATTTCTGCTTCTGCCCCTCCTCCCTTGGATGGGTCCTACACCCTCTTCCTCTTTTTTGACTTCAGCCTCCTCTTCTGTACGTTGAGGGAGTTGCCCCTGGTGTTTAAAGAGCCTTCATGCACCAATCACCTCACAGTCTGCGTGATTTCTCAGGCTGGATTCTGGTCTTAGATGAATATCTTTGTTGAGTCTTTTAAAAGAGCCCAGCAGAGGGGCTGGGGAAGAAGCCCAGCGGTGGAACATTTGCCTAGCAGTCAGGAAGTCCGGGGTTCAATCCCTAGCACTTGAAATTTTAAAAAAGAAAAGAAGAGAGAGACAAAGAGTCCAGCTGCATAGAAGTACCATTCTCGCTCACTAATATTTCTCTAGAATGTGTTTAAATTAAGTGGATACAAGATTGGCCAAATGGAGAGATTCGCTTTTCAAAATTTTCCAGTGTTCTTCTTTTTTTTTTTTTTTGCGGTACCGGGGATTGAACCCAGGGGCGTTCTACCTCCGCGCTACACCCCCGGCCCTATTTTTTATACTTTATTTTGAAACCGGGTCTCACGAAGTTGCGGAGGGCCTCACTAAGTAGAGAGTGTGAGAGAGACAGGGAGAGAGAGAGAGAGAGAGAGAGCTGAGGCTGGCCGCGAACCCGGATCCTCCGGTCTCCGCCTTCCAAAGTACTGGGATTACAAGCATGCGCCACCACGCCCGGCTTCCAGTGTTCTTCTTTAAAGGTGTGGCAAAGAGATAGGAATGGAATTCTGGGAGAAAGTTATCTTTATCTATGAAAACCTTGGGAGGGAGGGTGGGCTGACCGCTGACCACGGGAAGGAAGGCGAGGCCAGAAGCAGGAAGCTGGGAAAGGATCCTCGAGCTAAGGTAAGTACAGTGGGCTGCGGAAGAGCTCGCCAGAGCTCGCTGCTCAGACATCCTTCGTTATTCTATGGGAATTAGAGGAATGATGATCGAGTCCATGGAAGAGGGGGAGTGAACGTCAAATAGAGCTCTGTGGATTTCCTGGGAGATAGATTCTCACTTAAACAGAATAACAACAGCTGAGTTACTTCAGCTTTTTTTTTGAGCAAGTTGAGAAATAGGGAAAAAATCCTTGCAGAGTGGTATATTTAGACCAGTGTCTGTGGGAATTGTATAATATTACATAATAATATGGAAACAGGAATATGTGTGTCGAGGGCATCACTGTATTTGCAGGTTTTTTTTTTTTCATTGACTTTTGTGGTTGGTAAAGTAAAAAATATTTGTAAAAAGTAACTCATTGTATAGAGTGTAATGTGCGGTAAAAGGGGAACTTCTATTGGATGCTAACTTTGGAAGGTTTCTGTTAGAACCTATTGAAGGGGCAACGGCGAATAGGTACAAATGGTTTGGTTTGGAGTCTTGGGAAGACTAGAAGGGTGTGGCCGGCCTGGGTAGGTGAGCTACATTTAGAGTTTGGCCTTGCAGGCCCTGGAAAGCCTTTGAATGTTTTTTTGGGTGGGGTAGATAGAGAAACACATGAGCAGATTTAAAAGAAAAAAAAGTTATCTGCTGATGAGAATTCCCCTCCCACTTCCCTGGGGCCTGCAGCTGCAGATAGCTGCAGAGCCCAGGCCTCCTGGGCTCCTCCCCTTCATGGCCCCTCACTTCCTGTGGTACCAGTCACAGGCTGAGAGTTTTGTGTTAGTCCCTAGGGCATTCACTCTCCTAATGCTTTTCTCAAATCCCCCAGAGCTCTTCCCCATCCTCACTGTGAACTTTTAATTTCTTACTTCACTGAGGAAGCAACCAGCCCAGAGCTTCCATAGACAGACCCACTTAGCGTGTGCACCCAAGTGATAACCAGGTGGTGTCTAAGCCAAAGGCCCTCACCGGGCACTGGATCCCGTCCCTCCACTGCTCAGCAGAACTTCCCTTCGATCAATCATTTTTTCTTCCTCTCCTCCATCATCTTCAGATCATATAAATGTAAACCTTTTTTTGTTGTTGTTTTCTGTGGTGCTGGGGATTAAACCCAGGGGGCATTCTACCTCCAAGCTACAGAAACTAGGGAGTAATCAGGATAGCAGAGGGACTTCAGATAATAGAGGAGAAACTCCAGTGGAGCCAGGGAGGTGGTCTAGGGGAAGGGGATGGGGAGAGCGAGGATCAATGAAGGAATCACTTCCAGTGACATTATGTACACACGTGAGAATACCAATGCCAATCTCAGTATCCTGTATGAAGAAAGAGGGGGAATGGGGAGGAAACTGGGGGAAAGCCCGCCAAGTGCTGTGTGCCTGTGTGTCACCATCACTATGAACTACATTATTGTATAAGACTACAATGTACCAGTAAAAGTATTTAAAAAGTCATCTAAACAGAAAATTCATATACTTCAAGTGTTGAGCCTCCTCACCTGTCTGTTTTCTATTGTTACCTATGCCTCAGGTCGTTTTTATTTGCTCATTTGGTGCACCAGTTGTGCGTGCTATCCTGAGCTTAGAATTGTTATTTACAGGAGCATGTGTTCTATTTGTAGCTTACTAAGCTGTCTCAGAAATGTGAAGTGGGCCTTTGATTCTAAGAAGGAGAGTATAGCTGCACGATGTATCCAAAAAGTAAACCGAAACTTTATTATTCTATCCATTCTGCTTATTTACATTACATTGCCACTTCTGGGTGCCTGGCAGTGTATCAGTTGCTACAATCAAATTTAAGAAAGTGAGAGAGAGAGAGAGAGAGAGAGGGAGGAAAACTCAAGTCTCACAAATAATTTCACAATATAGTTGCAGAGGAAAACAGCCAAATCAGGAGTCAGCATTTGGTGTGATAAATGCCACACTTGAAGAAGTCATCCAGCAGAAGCCCCAGTGTCTCCTCTGCCCTTGCTCCTCTGCATTGCTTAGAGGCCACTCTGTTTCGATCCTGCCACAGGGCCTTTGCCCTTCCTGCTCTCTTCATACGAAGCTCTTTCCCTTGGCTGACTCTCTGTTCCTTGGCTTTGCTCCAGTATCACCTTCTTAGTGAAAATAGCACAGACAGTTCATATCTGAATGTGTTATTTACAGTTGCACCTGACCACTCTCCAGCCCTGCCCTCCCATGCTCCCTCAACTTGCTTTGTTTCTTTTTCTTTTCCTCAGCTCACTTGCTTACTCGTGCATGGTAAGAGTGCTGTCTGAATGCAATCATACACACACCCTGTGCGACTATGGGGAAATCATTTAACCTCTTTTAGCCTTAGCTTGCTGTTCCTTTTTGTAGATTAGCATTCACCACCTTGCAATATTATTTAACCTAATTGTATATTAATTAACCCTGCTTCAGACAAGCGAAGCTCCCTAGAAGCAGCCAGAAAGTCAGGTGTGGTACCTGAGTATTAACTCCTTGAGTCCAACCCCTTAACTGGGGTGTACTCTTCAAAGGGCCACAAAATGGACCCTAAAAATGAGAGATTCATGAAGGCTGTATAGCTGAAATTAAAAAAAGAGAATCCACCAGACATGGTGGTGCACACCTCTAATCCCAGCGACTTGGGAGGCTGAGGCAGGAGGATGGCAAGTTTGAGGCCATCCGGCATAACTTAGAGAGACTTTGCCTCAAAATAAAATGAAAAGGGCTGGGGTAGTTTAGCTCAGTGGTAGAGCACCCCTGGGTTTAATCCCCAGTATGGCCAAAAAAAAAAAAAATCCTTAAGTCCTTATCTTGGCTCTTGTTCATTATTTCTTCCACTTGAAACGCCTTCTGCCCCTCCACTGTTTTTCTTCAACCATTGACCTCACATATCAGTTTTTTAGGAATTTCCTCCCACCCCTCTTCCTTCCGCAGGCCTTGGTTCCTCCCTGTGTGTATTAGTCAATACTTAAGTTGCCTTAAAGGAGTTTATGGCCTCGAATTGGGTGCTGTTCAACAGGGCGGCCATGCATAGCAACTGAAATTTTCATTACAATCAAATAAAAAAAATTAAGAATTCTTCAGGTGTACTACCCATATCTTAAGCGCTGGATTGTCACGTGTGGCTGGTGGCTTCTTTACTACAGGGTACAGGTGCAAAATGATTCTTGTCATCAAAAAGGGTTCTGTTAGCCGGGCGTGGTGGCGCATGCTTGTAATCCCAGTACTTTGGGAGGCAGAGACCGGAGGATCCGGGTTCGCGGCCAGCCTCAGCTCTCTCTCTCTCTCTCTCTCTCTCTCCCTGTCTCTCTCTCTCTCTCTCTCTCTCTCCCTGTATCTCTCTCTCTCTCTCTCTACCTAGTGAGGCTTCCACAACTTTGTGAGACCTGGTTGCAAAATAAAGTATAAAAAAATAGGGCTGGGGGTGTAGCGCGGAGGTAGAACGCCCCTGGTTTCAATCCCCTGTACTGCAAAAAAAAAAAAAAAAAAAAGGTTCTGTTGGACAGCACTGCGTGGGAGGGAAGAGAGGCAGAGATTATACCTTCCCCGTCCTGCATGGATATAGTAAGGGAAATAGGTAATGAGTGCCGCCCAAGGAATAGAAATAGGGAGATGCTGGAGAGGGGCTGGCTGGCTACTTTAGGTTGAGGGTATCTAAAGAAGTGACATGTGAACAGGGGTCAGAAGGCAAAGGGCAAATGTGAAAATGGGGTGGGGTGTGAGAGACCCAGGAGCAAGACAGAACACAGCTAGCGGAAAGACCCTAGATAGACATTTAAAAGAAAGCTCAAGTGAGCAGGGCTTGGTGGCGCACACCTGTCATCCCAGTACTTGGGAGGCTGAGACAGGAGAATCGCAACTTAGTGAGGCCTCAGCAACTTAGTGAGATCCTGTTTCAAAATTTAAAAAAATGACAGAACAGGGCTGGGGGTGTAGTGCAGAGGTAGAATTCTGCTGGGTTCAATCCCAAGTAACACACACACACAAACACACACCCCAATTGGCCGGGCCCAGGTGGCAGGGGAGAGTGTTGTAGGAGACAGGTAGGGACCAGATCACAGGGACTTTGTAAAACTCTAGGTAAAGAATTAGGATTTTTTTTTTTTCCGGGAGTGTTACAGGAGGGTTGCAATGGGTAAGCGACATAGTCTGATTATATATTTACCATGTATCCCACTCTGCTGACTTCATTAGTTAGTTGCTTTCTTACCCGTGTCTCCGCCAGATTGCGCCATCGTGGGTTCTTACATTCTTAGCATATGAAGTCACACTCCATTAGCCTTGGTGTATTAGCAATGTCTGGAGGACTTGAATTAAACGTCTCAAAAATCCTTATCACTTATTATCTTAGGGTATAACAAAACTGGTCATAAAATATTTTGCCTCCCAAGTAAATGAGGCGTGATTTCGTTCTGTGGGGGGCGTTTTGGGCACAGGTTCTCCTTTGGTGGGTGAGCAGGGAATCACCGGTGTTCCTTTCAAGCTTATAAAGGCAGAGAAGCATGGTGGTGCACACCTATAGTCCCAGTACTTGGGAGGCTGAGACAGGAGGATCACAGGTTTGAAGCCAGCCTCAGCAACTTAGTGAGACCCTCAGCAACTTAGCAAGACCCTCTTTCAACATAAAAAATAAAAAGGGCTGGGGGTGCCCCTGGGTTCAATCCTCAGTACAAACAAAACAAAACAAAACACAACTAAACAAGATAGCAAGTAACCAGAAATGTAATGTGCTTATATTCCTTGGTAGAACTCATCTTGTTACCCAGTTGAAGTCAAGAGTGCAGAGAAAGTTTGTCTTTGGAAATCTGGAAGGGCTACTAAAGATTATGGTCCAGCTCGGAGTGGTGGTGCACACCTGTCATCCCAGTACTTGGGAGGCTGAGACAGGAGGATCCGGGTTCATGGCCAGCCTCAGCTACTCAGTGAGGCCCTCCACAACTTAGTGATACCCTGTTTCAAAATAAAGAATAAAAAATAGGGCTGGGGGTAGAACTCGGAGGTAGAATGCCCTGGGTTCAATCCCCAATACTGCAAATAAATAAATTTATAAATAAATAATAATAATAAATACGTAAATTAATAAAGATCATGGTCCAACCCTTTTATTTTGTGGAAGTAGAGAATCTCAAACAATAGGCAGTGAAAGCCCAGTGACAGGAGGGAGTTTATGTTCTAGAAGGTGGAAGAAGGTCTAAGACAAGGACTTCCTTTGATTCGAGGCCAGTAAGTTGCTGAACCCCCCCCCCAGGGGGGGGCTGGGCCACGCTAGAGAACTCTGAGGGCATAGGGTGGTATGGGCCTTGTGCTGCCATCTAATTTTATTTCACAAAAAATCCAAACGCTGAGTGTGATGTGGACTCTCTGTATTTTTAAATCTTGTCCTTTAACTAAGAAATGGACTTTTAGCTGGGTGTGGTGGCGTATTTATTTATTTATTTGTGGTACTGGGGATTGAACCTAGGGGCATTCTACCTCTGAGCTACACCCACAGCCCTATTTTATTTTTATTTGGAAACAGGGTCTCACTAGGTTGATGAGAGTCTCACTACTTGCTGAGGCTGTCCTTGAACCCAGGATCCTCCTGTCTCAGCCTCCCAAGTACTGGGATTACAAGTGTGTGCTACCACGCCTGGCTAGAAATGGACTTTTAAAAACACTGCCATACAAAACACCTGTGCAGGCCTGATACAGTCTTAGGGCCACGGGTTGGTCACATTTGGCTTTCAGGTCTCTTCCACGGATGGAGACTGCTGGAGTCAGGAGTTCCCATCTTGGGCAGTAAGGCACCCGGGGCCTCAGAATGCCAAGCCCATCCACGACTCCAAGAAGCCCCCCGGTGGGCTGACCGAAGGCCGGAAATGGAGCGCCCTTGCCTCGCATGGAGGGAGTGACTGAATCTTTAGCCTGGAAGGGGAGTTAATGAAGTACCAGGCAGGCTTATTCATGTTCGTGTGACTTAATGATTAATAGCAAAAGTGAAAAGCCAAAACCCGAGCACATTTAACCTCCCCAAGCCTCAGCTTCCTCCTCCATGAATGGGGTTAAAAGCATCTGCCTGGGGGTTCTGTGAGGGTTAAATGCACGTGGGTACTTGGTGCAGGGTTGGCTCCACAACAGAATCTCCAAAATTCCTTAGCTACAGTTATTAATGCATCTTCAGGTTAGTTTTCAAACTTCTATCATAGCTCTTTGGCTCATTATACCAATTCTTTGCGAGAGACAGAATAAGTATTTTTAGAGCTATTTTATGCATGAGAAAATCAAGGCTTGGAGGGATTCTGGAACTGTCAGGGCTACCTAGCTCTGTATGGCAGAGATCAGATCTGAATACATTATTCCTTTCTTTTTTTTTGGTACCTGGGGATTGAACCCAGGGACATTCTACCTCTGATCTACACCCTTTTTATTTTTTGTTCTGAAATAGGGTCTTTTGTGAGGTTGCTGAGGGTCTCGCTAAGTTGCTGAGGCCGTCCTCAAACCTGCAATCCTCCTGTCTCAGCCTCCCATGTACTGGGATTCCAGGTGTGGGCCACCATGCCTGGCTCCAATGCTTCTGCAAGTATTCTCTTGACATCCCTCAGTAAGATGTCGCCTGAGTCATAGTGTCCAATGGCATGAATGGCTAAGCATGGTGATTCACATTCTTGCGTAACTCATCTTTCTAATGGGGAACTTGGCCAAAGGACCGGTTGAGGATTGGGACTCTTGTGGCCACTGAGCAGGAGCAGCCCTGTGTCCACTAGAGGGCAAGCTCTTCTGGTCTTTGCTCTGGGGTTCTGCCACTGAGCCACACTCTCTCTCAGCCCCCCTTTTGTTTGCTGCCTTTTCTCTGGGTCAAGACCAGGCCTCAGATCGGAGGCTGCATGTGGTGAAGGACCTGGGAAGTAAGGGGCTGATTTGGAGACCAGCTGTCCCCATCCCCTGGCAGGTACAGGGCCTGTTGCACCGGGAGCTAACGGCACTGGAGCTATTGGATGTGGTCTTCTCTCGTCCCCAGCAGAGCAGGCTCATGTGATTCACACAGTCAGGGTGAAAGGAGAAGTTGAAAGCTGAGAATTAAGATCTATTCAGATACCATCTGTGTGTGGGGGCCACAGGCAACCAGTCTGTCTTCTCGTTTCCTTCAGTTCGGCACCATAATGCTCCCTCCAGAAGTCACTGTAAGTCTCCTACTACTTCTGACAGGTGAGTAGGTGGGCGGGGGCAGGGAGTGGAGGGGCTGGAGGTGGGAGAGGGACATAGAAGTGGGCTTTGTTGGATGGTTATGGGTCAACGAGTGAGGAGAGAACCAGGATGAAGTCTCACTCCAAAGAAATTGCTTACCTGCTCTGAATTACAAAATTGATGGCTAAGTGAGCAAGACAAGGTGGAGAAAAATATGTCACATGCTGTCACTTGTACTTAAACAAAAACGGGGAAGGTAGATACACATGTGTAGACAAATGTGTGCAAGAAATAGTAACAGTGCTTACCATGGGGTGGAGTGGGGGCTGGGGAGAGGAGGTGGGGATTGGGGCAGAAGGACGAGGTAGCCTTTCATTACATTGTTTTTTGCCTCTCGATTTTTCTTAACCGTGTTCAATTATTTCTTTAAAAATAAACATTTAAGCTGGGCATGGCAGTACATGCTTGTAATCCCAGTACTTGGGCGGCTGAGACAGGAGGATTGCAGGTTTGAGGATAGCCTCAGGAACTTAGTGAGGCCCTCCGTAACTTAGTGAGACCCTGCCTCAAAATAAAAAATAAAATAGGGCTGGGGGTGTGGCTCAGAGGTAGAATGCCTCTGGATTCAATCTCCAGCACCAAAATAAATAAATAAACAAACAATTTATTTAAAAGCATTCTGTAGATAGGGAAAGATATTTGAATAAACACTTCCTAATTTTTCAAAACTAATCTCTGGAGGGTGGATTGTGGAAGGAAGTAGATTTTTTTTAACTGTGTACATCCATAACATAATTATAATATCATGAGCTCTACTTGTAACTCAACAAGTGATATCAGGCAAAGTCAAATTAACAGGATTCCAGTGAGAAAAATACTTATATTTTATATAACAATGAACATTTTTTTCTCAAAACATTTTCCAAATTTACAGCCTAGTCCTACTTATGATTAGTTAGTAGATCTCAGACTTCTTTTCTTCTTCTTTCTTTCTTCTTTCTTTCCTTTCCTTTCCTTTCCTTTTCCTTTTCCTTTTCCTTTTCCTCTTCCTTCATAGTGGTACTGGGGATTGAACCCAGTGGCATTATACCTCTGAGCCAAATCCCCAGCCCTATTTTATTTTTTAATTCTAAAACACGTTCTCACTAAGTCGTTGAGGCTGGCCTGGAACCAGAATCCTCCTGTCTTAGCCTCCCAAGTACTGGGATTACTGGCTTAATCTCAGATTTTTTTTTCTTGGCACTGGGGATTGAACCCAGGGGCATTCTACCTCCAAGCTACACCCGCAGTCCTAATTTTTATTCTTTATTTTGAAATAGAGTCTCACTAAGTTGCGGAGGGCCTCACTAAGTAGCTGAGGCTGGCCGCGAACCCTGATCCTCCTGTTTCAGCCTCCCAAGTACTGGGATTACAAGCGTGCGCCACCACGCCCGGCTCAGATTTCTTTTAAGTGCTATCTTGAAAACATTTGGCAACAGGATTTTTATGCTACTGTCCCAGAAGAAATATATATGTAGAATATATGTGTGTATATACATAAGTTATGTGTGTATATACATGAATGTATATGTATATATATATATTTCTCTCTCTCTTTGTCTATATATATAGACAGAGACACACACACTATATATATATATATATATATATATATATATATATATATATATAGGTCTTGGGAGGTCTCAGCCTCCCAAGAATATCTTACAGTGCAATGAATTGTCTTATCTACAAATAAATCCATTAAACCATCATGATGAAGAATACACTAACAGCCGGGCTACACCCAGAGGTAGAATGCCACTGGGTTCAATCCCTGATACCGCAAAAAAAAAAAAAAAAAAAGAAAAAGAATATGCTAACAGAAGAAAGGCTTATAGAATTAAGATTTAAAAAATTCCAGCTGTGGCCGGGCGTGGTGGTGCACGCTTGTAATCCCAGTACTTGGGAGGCTGAGATAGGAGGATCGCAGGTTCGCGGCCAGCCTCAGCTACTTAGTGAGGCCCTCCACAACTTTGTGAGACCCTGTTTCAAAATAAAGTATAAGAAATAGGGCTGGGGGAGTAGCTTGGAGGTAGAATGCCCCTGGGTTCAATCTCCGGTACCGCAAAAACAACAACAACAAAAAATTCCAGCTGTAAAGTCATTGCCTACAAAACAAACTCTGCAAAGAAAAAATGAGAATAAATAAAAAGAGAAAAAAGAATTTAGGAAACTATTAAGGCTTTATCCTTTTTCTCCTCTCTGTATTTCAGGTGCCGAAGCTTCTAACCTACAAGTGAGTGGAGTGGTGGGTCACTCGGTCACCCTACCCTGCAGCTACACGGTGGCCAGTGGAGCTGTCACATCCATGTGCTGGGGTCGAGGGGCGTGTCCTATGTCTAAATGCTCAGATGAAATTATCTGGACTAATGGGTCCCATGTCACCGTTCGGAAGCACGTGCGTTACCAGCTGAAGGGGCACATTTCCCAAGGGAATGTGTCTCTGACCATAGAGAATGTCGCCGAGACTGACAGTGGCCTATACTGTTGCCGTATTGAACATAGGGGATGGTTCAATGATATGAAAATCACCTTATCGCTGGATATTCAGCCAGGTGAGCTTGTCTGACTTGCTTTGATCGTTTCATGTGGGTTAACTGAGTTTTCTGTTTAGTAATAATTTTCTCTTTTCCTTTAATAGGGAAAGAGGAGGCTCCCCATAATCCTGTTTGCCAATGAATACTTGCTCTTGAGAAACAGAATAACTTTTATTTTGTGTAGGTGAAGTTGTAAGAGGAGCCTTGATTCAAGGCTAGAATTGGGACTCTCCTGTAGGAGTATTTCAGACAGCTCGTTGGTCCATGAAATAGCATCACTGTTCTATAGTGAAATACAAGAAATAGTTTCATCAAGTCGAATGTATTCAACTGAAATAACTGCTCCTTTTCCCTGAGATTGTCTTAGAAGAATGTTAAAATGTCTAGTCTTAACATTTTGAAACCATAATGGACTTCAAGCCTGAAAAATAGATGATGTAAGGTACTGCTGTCTAAATACTCACCTGTTTTAACAATTGTCTATTTAGTCTTGTTGCGCATATGTGTGTATATATAGTATAGGCGTATAGTTCTACCACCTTATCCGCCCTGACTTGGATGTTTTGAATCATAACTCACATCACATCCCCAAAATTACTCTTTTCTTTTTTTTTTTTTTTGCGGTACCGGGGATTGAACCCAGGGGCATTTTACCTCTGAGCTACACCCCCAGCCCTATTTTTTATACTTTATTTTGAAACTAGGTCTCATGAAGTTGCGGGGGCCTCACTAAGTAGCTGAGGCTGGCCGCAAACCCATATCGTCCAGTCTCTGCCTCCCAAGTGCTGGGATTACAAGCGTGCGCCACCACGCCCGGCCAAAATTACTCTTTTAAAAATTAAAATGAGCTGGGTGTGGTAGTGCCTGCCTGTAATCCCTGTACTTGGGAGGCCGAAACAGGAGGGTCACAGGTTTGAGGTCAGCCTCAGCAAATTAGCAAGACTCTTTTTAAAAAATAATATATATATATATATATATATGTGTGTGTGTGTGTGTGTGTATGTATGTATGTATGTATGTATGTATAAAGGGCTAGGGGTATAGCTCAGAGATAGAATGCCTCTGGGGTAAATTCCCAGGACCAAAAAAAAAAAAAAGAAAAGAAAATGAAAATGACCTTATATGAACCTTATATGAAAGCTTTTGCCTCCCACCAACTATTCACCAGTAAGAATTTAATGAAATACAAAAATCTGGGGACATTATGTTTTCCTTCTTGATGTGGACTTCCTAATTTTGTTCATCATTTGATGAAAGGAGTAGGTGCTTGAAGATTTACTGATTTCAGGCACTGCTTCCTAATGAATCTCCTCCTGCTAAAGTCTTACTTCAAGAACAGAACCCAATACCTGTGGTCTTAAGAACCTGTCTCGTGTGTGTGTGTGTGTGTGTGTGTGTGTGTGTGTGTGTGTGTGTCCAGGGATTGAACTCAGGGCCCCAAATGCTAGGCAAGTGCTCTACTACTGAGCTACAGCCCAGCCCTAATTTATTTTAAAGTAAAAGGAACTTCATTTTGCATGCTCAGCGTTTGGACTTGGCTCGTTTCCCTTATAAAGGCATGCAGAAGAGGTCAATTCTGATGGAGAAAATAGCTGACTCCGCGGAAACTGTGGCGCAAGTCAGGGAAGCTGGAAGAGGCTGGGGATGCATGTGCAGGAGGACGACGTGGAGAGGCAGCTTGTGCAGAAGGGAGGAGAGGGTTGTGATTACAACCTTCTTGGGGTTGTGAAATGATATTATTGACCTGGGTTAATTTTTTAAAGAGGCATAGAATGATATTAGTCGGAGGCTTTTATCATGCCTAGTAAGATTCTTTAACAGGTAGACGTTCACAAAGCCAATGTTTGGTCCAGTCAGAAAGTGAGTCCAACACTGAGCCCGTCACTCTGCTTTATTCTCTAATAACCAATTCCTTGCTCGAGTTTTTCTGTGCTTTTAAAATGCTGAGCCTACTGGTCAGCTCTCCTAGGGCTTCTCCTCACCAGCTCTTTCTACCCTGAAGCTTCCCAGCTTCTTACTGGGGAAAATACCCTGAGGAAGAAGTTTCTGAACTGATTCGATTCTCTATCTTCTCATTATGATTCTTTGACCAAATCTACTTTTTTTTTTTGTGGTACCGGGGATTGAACCCAGGGGCATTCTACCTCTGCGCTACACCCCCGGCCCTATTTTTTATACTTTATTTTGAAAGCGGGTCTTGCAAAATTGTGGAGGGCCTCACTAAGTAGCTGAGGCTGGCTGCGAACCCGGATCCTCCGGTCTCTGCCTCGCAAGTACTGGGATTACAAGCATGCGTCACCACACCTGGCCGATTCTTTGACCAAATCCATTCATTCATTCATTCATTCATTCATTCATTCATTCATTCCATGCTTGCTTTTTAGCCCAGGGTCAGCAAACTGTAGCCTCAGGCCCAGACCTGATTATGTTATAGGTCCCACCAATTGTTTTTGTAAATAAAGTTTTATTGAAACACGGCCACACCCATTCATTCATATATTATCAGTGTCTGCTTTCTACTGAAACCCAAAGTTTTAGGTCCCCAAGCTGAAAGCATTTCCTATCTGGCCCTTTACAGGAAAAGTTTGCTGATCTCCATTTCCATTAATGCCTTGCACGAAATAAACTCATGAAAAAAATTTCCCCGTTTCAAGGCAAAAATTGTCTAGATTCTGAATTAAATTGTATCACTGAGAAATAAGAATTTTCAACCGGGCGTGGTGGCACACGCTTGTAATCCTAGTACTTGGGAGGCTGAGACAGGAGGATCACAGGTTCAAAGACAGCCTCAGCAAGTAGTGAGAGACTCATCAACCTAGCGAGACCCTGTTTCAAAATAAAAATAAGCCGGGCGTGGTGGCGCACGCTTGTAATCCCAGTACTTTGGGAGGCGGAGACCGGAGGATCCGGGTTCACGGCCAGCCTCAGCTCTCTCCCTGTCTCTCTCTCTCTCTCTCTCTCTCCCTGCTCTCTCTCTCTCTCTCCTTAGTGAGGCCCTCCGCAACTTCGTGAGACCCGGTTTCAAAATAAAGTATAAAAAATAGGGCCGGGGGTGTAGCGCGGAGGTAAAACGCCCTTGCGTTCAGTCCCCGGTACCGCAAATAAATAAATAAATAAATAAATAAATAAATAAATAAATAAAAAATAAAAATAAAAATAAAAAATGGGGCTGGGGGTGTAGCTCAGAGGTTGAGTGTCCCTGGGTTCAATCCCCAGTACCACACACACACACAAAAAAAAAGCGAGAGAGAATTGAATCAGTTTAGGAACTTCTCTTAGAGTTCAGGAGTTAGAGAGAGTAGAGTAGAGTAGAGTTAAGACTTAATAAAATTGCTTATAGGGGAGGTGGCCAGCAAGGAAAAAGTCTGCATTTGTGGTTGATTCATTCCATCACAGGCTCCGCTTCATTGCCAGACACTCTTGTGTGGGCTTTATGCCAGTGCCAGCTCTCTGCGTAGCTCAGGGAACTTCAGTAAACTGTTTGGATTACTATAACCCACCTGTCAATTTGTAAGGTACAGGTTGAGTATCCCTAATCCAAAACCCCAAAGATCTGCAACACTCCAAAATCTGAAAGTTTTTGAGCTTTAACATGATACTACAAGTGGAAAATGCTGCAATCTGAAAGTTTGTTTCATGCACAAAATTATTAAAATTATTTTGTAAACTTACCTTTAGGCTATGTGTATAAAATGTGTGATATAAATGATTTTATGTTTAGACTTGAGTCCCATTCCCAAAATATCTCATTATGTATATTGGTAGTCAATATTATACCTTCTTGTATTTTAATATCATTATTTATTCTTACATAATCACTTTTTTATTTTTATTTTTATTTTTATTCATCATAATAACTTTTTACTAACTTGTATAAAGATCATATCCACATGATATGAAACTTCCATTATCTATGTTTTTCATACAACATATTATTATTATTCCAACTCTAATATTTATTTATTCACTCAGGATGTGAAATTATCATCTTTAGTTGACACCGAATAACCATTCAAACCATTAATCTTACTCTCAGTTTTTTCTTTTTTTTTGAGGTACTGGGGATTGAACCCAGGGGCATTCTACCTCTGAGTTACACCCCCAGCCCTATTTTTTATTCTTTGTTTTGAAACAGGGTCTCACTAAGTTGCAGAGGGCCTCACTAAGTAGCTGAGGCTGGCCGCGAACCCGGATCCTCCGGTCTCCGCCTCCCAAGTACTGGGATTACAAGCATGCGCCACCACGCCCGGCTCTTACTGTCAGTTTTAAGTTAGATTTTTTCTCAATAATATTTATACCAATAATGCTTTTCATTACATGATCAATTTTAGAATTCTTTCCATGATATGCATTCAAATACAAATATAAATAAATTTTAAGTATCTACTTATATTTCTTAACACCATATAAATCCTAGTTACCACCAATAATTTATTTCAACTCTTCATTGGATGAGGAGTAGGTATTTTATCATTTTTAGTAATTGGATGATGATGAAGTTGATCAGATGCAACAAAATTTTGCAAATATCTCCAAATCCCCACCTTCCCTTCCCCCAGATTTCTAAAACACTTCTCAATGTTTTGAATAAGAGACATTCAACACATATGTATCTCTTAGGTAGAAAGAAGTATTACCTTCTAACCAAACATGTAATTCCTTTGTGCTGGCCCTTACATGTGTCGTAAAATAGCCCTTAGTTAAGATGCAGGTCCTTTGGGGGTGTACCCCGAGGACTGAATTGACCACTATTTGGTAAACATGCCGGGCTTGGGAACTACTGTTTAAGTCAGTCATTTACCACTGAGAAGACAAAGAATAGTACCAGGCTCAAGACACCATCCTTCTCTCACAGATGTTCATGAAGATACATAAATCTGATATGCATGACTGGTATTTCAAAAAGCACTTCAATGCAAATATGAACTATCTATTCTCACCTTGCAGCTGCTTCCTTTTCTGAAGCATGCCTCCAAAGCCCTCCTGTGTCACAGGACCTAGTTAGTCAATGACCAAGAATAAGAGCTCAAGAGAGAGAATTCCATCTAGAGAGAGCCTCTCACTGGTGTGCTAGGGTACGATTTCAATGTGAGGTTCTTGTCTCTTGCTCTTTAATTAATCCTTGCTTTCGTGTTGATTTCTAACTCCAGCCACAGACACAAGTGTTCCAATGTCACCTAGGCCCTCTACCTCTGCTCCTCCAATACCAGCACGCACGCAGACCCATAAACCAGGTAAAAAAAGATGTGTTTTGGATCCTGTAGACCTTCTAATGAGAGACTATGGGCTGTACCAGACATTGTGTCAAGACAGAAGAGTGATCTAGGATAAGGGTTCTTAACTGGTTCAAATAATGGGCTTCACAGGAACTGTGGTCTTACCCTCTTCTCAAATTACATGCACCTTTTACATGGATAAGCATTTGAAGAGTGATGGCAGATATTGTCTTTTTTTTTTTTTGCGGTACTGGGGATGGAACCCAGGGGCATTCTACCTTCGAGCTACACCTCCAGCCTTATTTCACTTCTTATTTTGAAACAGGGTCTCACTAAGTTGCTGAGGGCCTCATTAAGTAGCTGAGGCTGGCCCCAAACCTGCGATCCTCCCAAGTACTGCCTCAGCCTCCCAAGTACTGGGATTACAAGCGTGCACCACCACGCCCAGCTCTATCACTTAATTCTTAGGATGACTCTAACTATTACAGGTGTTAGTCAACCCTGTCATAGTTGTGGGAATGGAGACACAGAGTCTCAAAGTTCATTGCTGAAAGATATAAAAATAGAAAGTAGTTGAGTTAGGATTCTCTCTCTGTTCATTTGAATTTGGGGCTGGTGCTTTTACGGACCAGATCATGCCCCTGAGATTTCTGTTTGGATGAATCTGTCCTGCTTTGACACCCTTACTGAAAAAGACTTTATAAAACTACCTTATCTTCTGGGGGCAAGTCAGTGCCTTACACTATTTTGCTTCAAGGGTCCTTTAATTTATTTATGTAGGGTGAAAATTGCAAAAGATGCTATTTGTACTGATTTAAAAAGTGGACATTGAATTTAAAGACTTCGGGGATTTAGAATGTACATGGTCAAGTTTTCAATTCATGCCACATGGTTCATGATTCCGATTCCCCACAGATAAGAGTTTAGATTTAATACAAATGGAAAATAGCTTGACTTATGGGTGAGGAAAGAGCTTGTCATCCTGAGGACAAGTGTAGGTTCAAATCTTCTATTTCCAGGATTAAAAAGACAATTTTTAGTGGAAATTCTCAAAGCCCCCTGAAGCCCTTTGACCCCTTGAGTTGGCACTGGAGTCTGAGGAGTAACAGAAATGTCACAGCCTGTTAGCTAGAACAATCTCATGGAACATATTGATTTCCCTTGACTCCCATTGAACTGTGTGTATATTTAACCAGGAGGGATCTGAAGGACTGTGCTATGAGCTGAATTTGGAAGAGAGGGCTTTAGGTTATAACTAGGATTTTTGAGCCATAAAAATTTGTAAGAAAAACAGCTTTGTTCCAGGCAGCTGAACACACTAGAGATTCTGTTAGACTTTCTCAATATTGATTTGGCTTTTTTAATGCTGAGTTTCTGCCTGCTAAGGTGGGTGGATTTGTGGACTTGGTTTGGAGAACATGGATAAGTTATTGACTTCATTTAAACCTGGGAAGTGTTGGCTTATGTGTCCATAGAGTCTTCTGGGGGATGGGTGGTATTAGTTGAGTCTTATTCTTATCCTGATAGCTTCCCAAGGAGTTTGAGTTTTAACTTCACAGTACAGGAAGGAGTTGAGCACTCTCGCTCACCGAATGCAGGGACATTTGTCCTTACATCTGCCTCTCCCGGTGCGCATGCCAGCTGCCTAAAATTGCTTGAAGAACTGGGTGTCAGGCTGTAAGATGAGGGGAGAAAAGAAAGACACCACAAAGACCCAAACTTGGGAAAGAAGTGATGCCAAGAGGTCCTTTGCACAGAACTGAATTAGAGCAAGACTCTGGCCACCTGACTCTCTTGTGTGGTCCTGTTTTCAGTTCCTGAGGAGAGCCACATCCTCTTTGTACAGGTTTGAGCCTCACAGAAAAACAGGAAAACAGTTCAGAATAAGAGAAAGCGTGATGTTGAAATGTAAGACTGTACTGGGGAGGGGAAAACAGAACGACCAAGGAGAGGCACTCAGGAAAGCCCAGATTTAGGAATGCTTGCCCAGACATTACTGCTAATTTGTCCCCAAATTTTACGGGGTTGTTAGAGAAGGGAATCGTGTAAAGACCTTATCAAGAGGCACGTGATCAACTTTGTGCATAGGGTGAACTATCAGATGGAAAAAGAATAAAAGGAAAGATTTCAGGAAAGGAAAGGGAAACAGCCCTGGATTAGAGAACTCCCAGTGGAAGCTTTCTGGTGAGAAGTGGAAGATGAATCAGATAACACAGGAAGTCACTGTTAACAAAGGTGTCACTGGAATGCAAGTTCAGAAGGAGCTGGAGTTAGGGTCTACCAGGAACCTTGCTTTGAGGGTTGCAAATCATTACCTAGGCCAAGATATTGGGCAATATTGTCACCTTGAAGAGACATCAAGGAGTTAAATACTGCATCTATTCTGAATTGGTCAATATATGCATCTCCCTGGAATGGTGTGTGGACAATCTGGAACTGGAATAGGGCCAGGAGATCAGATTGAGGTCATGGCGAAGGGGCTAGGGCAGGGTAGTAGAAACTCCCAGGCCCTGTCCCCTAAAAGTGAAATGTCACTTGTATTAATAAAGGAAACGCTTGATTAGGTGCCCTGTGTAAGATGTGCTGTTGTAGGCTTTGTGCATTTAGAGGGAATACAGGAGTCTAGAGGGATAGAAAGTGTGAAATAGTTCTGTATATGGATGACACCACACAGAACACTATTTAGATCACATTTCCTCATGATAATGAAATCCCTAGATAGCGGTGCAATGCCCAAAGGCTGTATTGGGATCAATTTCTAAGAGGAGTTAGAAGGGCTAGAAATGGGTCGGCGGGAGCCATGCTTCCTGAGGAAGGCTGGGTGAAGGCACTGTGGGAAACTGATGGTAATTTTTCCTTTTAGCCAGGCATGGTGGTTCATACCTGTAATCCTAGTACTTGGGAGGATGATACAGGAGGATCACAGGTTGGAGGACAGCCTCAGCAACGTAGTGAGACTTTTAGCAACCTAGCAAGACCCTGTTTTAAAATTAAAAAAAAAATAAAGCTGGGCGTGGTGGTGCACGCTTGTAATCCCAGTACTTGGGAGGCTGAAACAGGAGGATCAGGGTTCATGGCCAGCCTCAGCTACTTAGTGAGGCCCTTTGTAACTTAGTGAGACCCTGTTTCAAAATAAAGAATAAAATAGGTCTGAGGGTGTAGCTCAGAGGTAGAATGCCCCTGGGTTCAATCCCCAGTATCACAAAAATAAAATAAAATAAAATAAAATAAAATAAAATAAAAAGGGCTAGGGGTGTAGCTTGGAGATAGAATGCCTCTGGGTTCAACCCCCAGTATCACACACACACACACACACACACACACACACACACACACACACACAAACACAAAATCCTCATTTTAATCTTGTTTTTGCTGTGACTGCAAGTTTCCCTGCACCAATGGAACACAGTTCTCCTGTTGTTTTCATTGCAGTGGCTACTTCACCTTCTCCAACTCAGGCAGCAGGAGCTCAGCCTACGACACTGCAGAAAGCAAGGACACAAGCCACCAGCCCCCCACTGTACTCTTGCCCGACAGGTAACTGTGTCCTCCTCCCTGAACTCCTGGACGCTTTCAAAGCTTGACCACCATGGCCATTGTTAAGAGCACACCCTCTGGAATAAGATGTGACTTGAGTGTTGATGCCGGCTCTTAGGATCAGCTATTGTCTACCTTCTCTGAATCTGCTTCATCATTTGTAAAGTGATATAATACCATCCGTCTCACAGAATGCTATGAAGATTAAATGAGATGAAAGGTTTGGGGCCTAGTTATAAAGGGGGTAAGTGATGGATACAAAAGCAAGCACTATTAGGACTCAGAACATCTAGAATCCATACGACTGGCACAGGTAGCTGGCAGGATTTGGGAATATCTACATATATAACATTCTATTTTTGTAAATCAAATCAACGGGTCTTGACTCCAAGGTTATTACTGAGGTTGATTGAGCCTTTGGGCCAGGGCCTTAAAATAATTAAATCCAGCCCTTAGTATCTATGCCTAACTGGTCACCCATCTGCCTCCAAGTCCCAGGCCCTAAATACAGCCCAGAGGCTCCCCTGTTACCTTGTAGATCTTGGGTTGACCTGGGCATTCTGAGGTGGTGCTGTGGTCTGAGTGTTTAGTTCCCCCTACAAACTTGAGACCTAATCCTGAATGCAATCATATTAAGAGGCGGGGCATGGGGAGGTGATCAGAGCCCGTCCCCATGAGTGAGATTGGTTCTTTTATAAAAGAGGCCTACAGGGCTTGTCTGCCCTTTCCTCCATATGGGGACACATAGAAGGTACCATCTGTGAGGAAGACAGCCCTCACCAGATGCCCAATCAGCCTGTGCCTTGATCTGAGACTTCCCAGCCTTTAGAACTGTGACCAGTAAGCCAGGCGTGATGGCGCATGCTTGTAATCCCAGTACTTTGGGAGGCAGAGACTGGAGGATCCGGGTTTGCGGACAGCCTCAGCTACTTAGTGAGGCCCTTCGCAACTTAGTGAGACTGTTTCAAAATAAAGAATAAAAAAAAAAAATAGGACAGGGGTTGTAGCTTGGAGGTGGAATGCCCCTGGGTTTAATCCGCAGTTCCGCAAAAAAAAAAAAAGAGCTATGACAAGTAAATTCCTTTTGTCTGTCAATTATCCAGTCTCCGGTATTTTGTTACAGCATCTTTAATGGACTAAGATTAGTGCCACACTGAGATCCTGCTTCTGCCTCTCAACATTCTGGGCAGGTCCCATTATAACCTCCACTCCTTAGAAATGTGGGATTGACCTGTCTTTTCCTTGCTGGAGACAGGTGATGCTGAGGCCTGCCATCTTTCCCAGCCCACTCTCTTGCTTAACCATCGTGGCAAGTGTCGAGGACACCGCACACTGTACCCCTTGGTGACTCAGAGCTGACTTTGATGTCCTCCTGCCTGTGCTGCATTCAACCTTGCGGGACGCTCCGTGTGCGTGACTCATTGCACCCAGGAGTTGCCAATCTGTGGTCCCCCGCCCCCATACGGCCTCCCTTCCTCCGGGCATTCCTGGAAACTGGTTAATTGAAAATGGACCTGCAGTGAGATTCACAGAGACACATTCAGTGGGGATTAGATAATGGCGACATTTGGCTTCGAAAGTGGCATCCGTAGTGTAAACTATTTCCAGGCACGAAAGCAAAATGATAATAGAAAGAAACACAAGGCAACAGCCGTAGGAGCAGCTGCACCCCACTTTTCAGGGTGTGAGGAGGAAGGCAGTAGGCGTGGGGACTCATTCTCTAAAATATCATGTCACCAAAACCTGGTCAAGGTAGGCCTTTCCGGAGTGGAACAGACACCGGAGCAGCTGTGTCCCCAGCATTTTTGTGACTGCTGACATTTTGGCTGTGTATCTGAGGCTCCCAGGCCAAATCCTCGCTGCGTCCATGTCAGCCCTCAGTTGGTTACAGGATCACGGGAACAAAGACTGTTCTGTCTGGAAGGGATTTGGGTTGCCATATGGCCTACCACCCACCTCTGAAAGACGCGTGTGCCAGGAAACTCGTGCATTATCTCATTTAATTCTTTCAAAGCAGGCCATGTTTTTGACATTAGCAGCTTGGGGAGACATGATAATTCTGCTCTGGAAACACGCAGCTTCTAGTTCACCCATCAGTTATTAGCTGCAGGACCACTGGACAAGTCGTTGGACACTCCTCACTGGACAACTAAAATAAGTGCCATTTGGGCGCATTGCACAGAATCCTTCCCTCTCCTCACTGCTCCTCCCATCATACAATAATAATAATAATAATAATAGTAATAATAATAGTAATAATCATAACAATAATAATGATATTTTCCAACAGTGTTAAATGTATTACGTGTATCATCTAATTTAACAAATTAGACATGCACTATTAATAGCTTATAGTTCAAAGGTAACCCCTTTCATGCTTTCTTCCTCCTCACACCCTGAAAGAGTGGGGTGCAGCTGCTCCTACAGCTGTTACCTTGTCTTCTATCTATATTCATTTTGCTTTCATGCCTGGAAATAGTTTACACTACGGATTCCACTTTCAAAACCAAATGTCATCATTATCCCTACTGAATGTGTCTCCCTGCGAATCTCACTGCAGGTCCATGAGTAGTACAACTTAAATATGTACTATTTTTTTTTTTTTTGCAGTACTAGGAATTGAACCCAGAGGCATTCTACCTCTGAGCTCCACCCCCGGCCCTATTTTATATTCTTTATTTTGAAACAGGGTCTCACTAAGTAGCTGAGGCTGGCCACGAACCCAGATCCTCCTGTCTCTGCATAGCCGGGCGTGGTGGTGCATGCTTGTAATCCCAGTACTTGGGAGGCTGAGACCAGAGGATCTGGGTTCGCAGCCAGCCTCAGCTACTTAGTGAGGCCCTCCGCAACTTTGTGAGACCCGGTTTCAAAATAAAGTATAAAAAATAAGGCCGGGGGTGTAGCTCAGAGGTAAAACGCCCCTGGGTTCAATCCCCAGTACCGCAAAATAAATAAATAAATAAATAAATATGTACTATTAATAGCTTGTAGTTCAAAGATAACACACACTGATATGCATAGATGTACATGCATACTTATTTTTGTGTTTATGTAAAGAACCCTGAGTATCAAGGTCACATGGCTAATGAACATTTTCAGCACTGAATTCAATTTTTGTAGTTTTGTTTTTTGGGGTACTGGGGATTGAACTCAGGTATTTTGTACTTCTGAGCTATACCCCTAGCCCTTTTTATTTTTTGTTTTGAAACAGGGTCTTGCTAGGTTGCTGAAAGGGTCTTGCTACATTGCTGAGGCTGTCCTCAAACCCTCAATCATCCTGTCTCAGCCTCCTAAGTACTGGAATTATAGGCGTGCGCCACCACGCCTGGCTCTGAATCCAAATTTTATCTGATTCAAGTCTGGTACTTTTACTGCATCACCCAGTCCTATTTCTGAAAGTCTCTCTTATGCTCATAACATAAGTCACAAACAGAGCCTAGGCACTAGATATTATCTAAACCTACGTATTGCCTTTGGCTCTCAGAATGAGTAAAATGTAAAGACAGTAATGTAAACATTTAGGGGATGTGATTCATCTGGGATTTTACTCATGTTGGGGCTGTGTAGTAGGTAGGGAACGTCATAGACCTGGAGCATCTCCCTTTGCTGGGCGTGCCATGTGCCCGGTGGTCACCAGCAGAGGCGCCTGTGATTTGCCGAGACTGGAAACGCGTTTAACCATTGCATGTCCCTGTCTTTACCCTTGGAATGGGACCAAGGGGCTGGTTGTTAGGATGTAAAGTGCTTAGTCTACGGTAGATACTCAGTAAAAACAGAATTCCGAGCTGGGCGAGGTGGCGCATACTTGTAATCCCAGTATTTGGGAGGCTGAGACAGGAGGATTGCAGGTTCGTAGCTAGCCTCAGCTACTTAGTGAGGCCCTCTGCAACTTAGTGAGATCCTGTATCAAAATAAAGAATAAAAAACAGTGCTGGGGGTGTAGCTCAGAGGTAGAATGCCCCTGGGTTCAATCTCCAATACCGCAAAAAAAAAAAAAAATCCAGAATTCTGTTTTTGACCTATAGATATCTTAAAAGGACCAAAGAATTTATTTTGCTACTAAGTAGATATTTCAAAAACACTTTAGGAATTGGAACATTCAGAACTTTAAGATCAGCCAGGCGTGGTGGCACATGCTTGTAATCCCAGTACTTTGGGAGGCAGAGACTGGAGGATCCGGGTTTGCGGCCAGCCTCAGCTCTCTCTCTCTCTCTCTCTTCCTGTCTCTCTCTCTCTCTACTTAGTGAGGCCCTCCGCAACTTCGTGAGAGACCCAGTTTCAAAATAAAGTATAAAAAATAGGGCCGGGGGTGTAGCGCGGAGGTAGAACGCCCCTGGATTCAATCCCCGGTACCGCAAAAAAAAAAAAAGAAAAAAGAAAAAAAAAGAACTTTAAGATCAATGTATCTTATACTATATAAATCCTAATCTTCATAAAATCCTAATCACCCCAGTCCTTGGGAGGCTGAGACAGGAGGATCGCAGGTTTGAAGCCAGCCTCAGCTACTTATTGAGAACCTCTGCAACTTAGTGAGACCCTGTTTCCAAATAAAAAATTAAATAAGTCTGGGGGTGTAGCCTGGAAGTAGAAGGCCCCTGGGTTCCATCCCCAGGATCACACAAAATAAATAAATAAATAAATAAATAAATAAATAAATAAATAAACAAATAAATAGATAAATAATAAATAAATATTAAAAATAAAATCCTAATCTTTATATGGCATAAGGGACATTGAGCTTGTGGCTGAAATGACAGATATTTTCTAAAGCACTTCTGGATTGAAGTCTAAATATTTCAGCATATGACGTGAGAATTGCGTGCCACTTGTTTTCGATGTCCTGATACATTTCACTCACATTCTGGATGTAAAACCAAGGAAAGTGCGATCTGGATTGGGTGGCTGTGATCTTTAGATGTGCACGTGGCCTCCTCCGGGCACTCACTGACAGCTTTTTCTTTTTATTTTTTTAAAAATTTTGGTGTGGTACTGGGGATTGAACCCAGGGGCCTTCTATCTCTGAGCTACACCCCTCGCCCTGTTTTATTTCTTATTTGGAAACAGGGTCTTGCTAAGTTGCTGAGAGCCCACTAAGTTGATGAGGCTGGCCTGGCGTCAGATCTGCGCTCCTCTGTCTCAGCCTCCCAGCTACTGGCATTACAGGTGTACACCACCAAGCTCAATGACAGCTTCTTAGCTAGCATGAAAGTGTTAATTACCTGTAAGTGGAATCTTAGCCTGGGTTCATGAGTAAACTCCACGATTCCCCCAAAACTATATTTAAAACTTTGTGTGTGCATACATTTTTTCCCATAAAGAAAAAAATAAAGGGGGTCGATTTTCAAAGAGTCCATGACAACAAGGTTAAGAAACACAACTTCACAGGATAAATTAATAAAATGTTAATAACTTAGTAGGACTCGTGCAGCGCCTGCAGCATTTGATCACATTATTATTCATTCTTTGCTAGAAGGCAAATGTGAATATACATATAGTGTCTGCAGGGAAAAACAACATTTTTTGTAATTCTAATTAATTTTCCTTCTTATTGAGCAGATGGGAATGGCACCATGACACAGTCTTCAGATGGCCTTTGGCACAACAATCAAACTGTAAGCATATCACTCCCTCTTTTATTAGCCAGATTCACTTGCGTATCTTCCTGGAAGCAGGTTGCATTTAGACTATTTCTGTAAGATGAGCCCACAGATGGATTTTCCTCTCCTTAAAAAAAAAAAGGCAGAGAAATAGAATTTGACTCTTAAATAGGATGTTTTAATTTGAAAAAATTATTTAGGTGGACCAGTTTTTTAGATGCCCAACAAGTGATATTTTACTAATTAAGACACATACGTTCACACATACACACTACTCAATAAGTGATATTTTACTAATTAACACACATGTTTACACACAATCTTGCATGCATGTGTGAACACACACACACACACACACACACACACACACACACACACACACCTCCAACTTTCCTGTGGCCAAAAATTTGAAAAAAATACTAAATGAGCTAATTCCAGGAGAGCAAAGTAACATAACATACCATGCCACAGAGGACTTTAGTTATTGTTAGAGATACAACATGCTTTCAGTCAATGGGATGGAGCGGAAGCTATCCCAAACAAAAATACAAGGTAAGCCAGGTGCAGTGGCGCACGCTTGTCATCCCAGTACTTGGGAGGCTGAGACAGGAGTATTGCAGGTTTGAAGACAGCCTCAGCAACTTAGTGAAGCCCTGTTTCAAAATAAAAATAAAAAATGGGGCTGGAGGTGTAGAGGTAGAACACCCCTGGGTTCAATCCCCAGTAACACGCACATGCACGCACACACACACACACACACACACACACACACACAGAAAAAACAATGTAAGTAAAAGAGTGCCTGCATAAAGATACCCCCCCTATATCTTGTCATCTTTTCCCACCCAATGACCATTCTGGATAGAAATTCTTAGCCCACTGTTGATTTTTTCTATACAGAAATCTCCCCACATGGTCACTTATTAAGGAACTGAAGTGCTAAACAACTCTGATTCTGTAGGACGTTTTTGTAATGTTTCTGCAGTGAGCTTGAGCCCAGTTGAAGGGCCCCGTCTCCTGCTGCTCATCAGACTTTCCTCTCTGCAACTAAATCACCCCGATAGCATGTTTTCTTTTGGCTCCTGGGAGAAATGACCTTTGTTTTAACATGTACAAGTAACTCAGAAGCCACAAACACACAGAGCCCGAGGTGAGAGAGGAATCCTTGTGATAGCACATCATGAGAATGGACATCCTGGCCACTGAAAGAGAAGTTCAAAAAGCTCTGGCAAGGTAGGGCTTTTAGTGTAGGGTCAAATGGCCTTATGATGTACAGCTTCGTGACAGTAAGAACACTACTACATAGGAGTGATAGCCAAAAAAAAAAGAAAAGAAAAATTAACCACTTGTGAGACATAGATACCGATTGGTCTGATGGGTGTGGACTGTGTTTCTATCTATTGTCTAAATATCAAAACTGCCATAATGCAAGTGTTTATTCTATGGATCAATGAACAGACTTGTGGTGGGATTTAAAACCAAAAATAGACAGGTGAGGTTGTTCTTGACGTCGGTTCTCTGCAGAACAGGTATGTTTAGCAGCGCATAGAAGCAGGTTCAAGCTAGGCAGCATCAACAATGTGGGCTTTTTGTGCCTTGACTGAAGATGTCAAGATGTCTCCCAGATACAATTTTTAGCAGCGTGAGTGCTGCTGTAAGAAGAGGATTGAACAAATACATGAAGATGTAGGAGAAAGGATACTCATTGCTGCTGTTCAGAATCATGAAGATATAGACAAGTGCATGATCAGTTGTAGAGATTAATTATTAAGTCAAGGAGTAAGTGTGTCCATGTATGGTCAGTGGAGGTACGGTCACTGTGGTGTGCTTCCTGACACGGGAAGGTGTGGGTTGCTACCAAATGTTAACTGAAAAAAAGCAACTCTTAATATGGTATATATACTGTAGTACATATAGAAGTTAGTAATTGTTTCTGTGAAGAAAAGACCCCAGAAGGATGAAACTCTAAAAGAGTTTCAGACTAAAAGAGTATATAAAAAAGGTAAGAGTACTTGTTTCTAGATATTAGGTAATGGTTGATTTTAGTTGCCTTTTTTATGCTTAGCTACATATTAAAAAATGAACATACTGTATTTGTGCCATCTTATTAAAAAATGAAAGCAAAACCTGCCTCCTGGAACCCCATTTTCCACCTCCCCACTCCTTTCTTCTCCTCATAAGGAAGGTAATAACAACCCAGTTTTCCCTTTCCACATATTGGCTATGCTCCTTCTGAGCAAGAATGACTCAAAGTTACTTTCCTCTATATTTCTTATAGGGTTTATCAAGAAGTACCTAAAAGTACCTTACTCAGGAACCCTCTTGAATATGCTGTTTGCAGACATGGAAACAGGTTCAGAGAGGCTAAATAACTTGCCTGTGGTCCCACAGCAACTAAGTGGAATTCTGGGATTGTGACATCAGAGATTAAGCCCTTGATCATTTCTCTGATCCTCCGTTGTCTTTTTGTTGAAATGCCTTTTCTGTGGGGTCTCTTTAGAATTAGAGCTAGGCTCTGAAGGGGGGGCCTCCCGCAATGCCCGGCATGCGTCAGGCTCATTCCAGGAGGTGGTGAACCCTTATGACCTGCACGAGGAGGTTTAAACACAGTTCCACATTTCCACCCGATCCCACAGCATTGGAGTGTCACTCAAGGCCACTTCTGTGTGCGGCTCCTTCCAAGCCTGTTTATAATGACACAGGTAGAATCTTGAATTACATTTTAAAAACCAAGTAAGGACTCTAGTCAAAGATCAAAATCAATAACTGAACACATTCAGATAACATCAGATCGAGTCGCCATATACGTGGACAAAATGTTTTTTGTTTATTTTTAAATATCATATGACCATGAATTTACAGAAACAACCTATTGACTTTTAACACACACACTCACACACACACACACACACACACACACACACACGCGCGCAAACACACACACACACACACACACACACACACACACACACTACAAACTGCTTTAAGTGAACAGTTTTATTTTATTTTATTTTATTTTTTTGCTGTACTGGGGATTGAACCCTGGGGCATTCTACCTCCGAGCTACATCCCCAGCCCTATTTTATTTTTCTTTTGAAACAGGGTCTCGCTAGGTTGATGAGAGTCTCACTACTTGCTGAGGTTGTCCTCGAAACTGCGATCTTCCTGTCTCAGCCTCCTAAGTACTTGGATTAGGGGTGTGCGCCACCATGCCTGGCTCAACAGTTTGCATTTTGACAGATTAGTTTACACTTATTAAACACCACCCTAAGCAAAATGGAAAACATTTCCATCATCCTAGAAGACATTTTGAATTTCAAGTTGTCTTTGAATTTCACTGTGGGATTACCACCTCAGACCATTTGGTCTTACCCTCATGTTCTGGGAGTCACCAAGGGCCAGGGAAGATCAATGCCCGGGCAAGTTATTCCAGGAATGTTCTGGACTTATGACTCTAACAGGGTGCTCTCTCAATTTGCTGCTGTTTCCTTAGCAAGTGTCCCCAGCACAGAGCCCATGGCTGACCACCGCTAACGGACTCTATGTGGGCATCACTGTCTCTGCCGTGGTGTTGCTCGTTGTTTTGGCTGTCATTGTCAAAAGTAAGTTATTTCAAGATCTTTGCTAAGAGTCTAGAGCAAGACTTCTGCAACCAAACTGTCTGAACTCAAGTAGCCCCCTACGGCATGTGATTTTGATTTCACATGACTTTCTGGGTCCCCAAATCCTCTTCTGTAAAATACACACGGTAGTACTGTCTTCCTCACAGGGGATGTGTCAGTACCTACAAAGCGCTGACAATCATTTCTGGCATATACTGAGGGCACAGCAATCTTAAACTGTTATTATTGTACTTAGAAACTTATATGTATAGATAGTATAAATGTCTGTAAATCTCAAGGAACTTACATTCTGGCGGGGTTTTTTTGCTTATGTCATTGTTTCTTTTTTTTTTTTTTTTGCGGTACCGGGG